>QEPC01014492.1:6636973-6649913 GCA_003113815.1 Sphenodon punctatus | reverse complement strand
CAGGACCCAAGCCATTTAGGGCTTTATAGGTCATAACCAGCACCTTGAATTGGGCCTGGAAGACAATAGGCACCCAGTGCAGAGTACGGGGCACAGGTGTAATGTGTTCACGGCATCCTGTCCCCGTTAGGAGATGGGCCGCCGCATTCTGCACTAGCTGCAACTTCCGGACCGTCGTCGGGGCAGCCCCACGTAGAGCGCGTTGCAGTAGTCCAGTTGAGAGGTAATGAAAGCACGGATGATGGTGGCCAGATCCGAGTCCGAGACATACAGCCGCAGTCATCGTACCAGATGTCATTGGCGAAATGCTCCCTTCGCCACAGCCTCCACCTGAGAATTCAGGTGAAGCTGTGGGTCAAGGAGCACCCCCAGACTCCGGACCTGGGTGGCCAAAGGGGGGCAGACCCCATCAATGACGGGAACCACCACCCCCTCAGCCCTCCCCACCAACATCACCTCTGTCTTGTCAGGATTCAGCTTCAGACGGTTCGCCCTCATCCGGTCCCCCACAGCTGCCAGGCACTGGGTGAGCACAGAGACTGCTGGACAGGAGTCATTCGAAAAGGAGAGGTAAAGCTGTATCATCGGCGTACTGATGACATCGCATGCCGAAACCTCTCATGACCTCACCCAAAGGCTGCATATGCACGTTGAACAGGAGAGGGGACAGAATAGAACCCTGTGGGGCTCCACACGTGAGATTCCGGGGAAATGACGTACATTCCCCGAGAACCACCCGCTGAGTTCTCCCTGCCAGGAATGAAAGGAAATATTCAAGAAGAATTCCACTCACCCCAACCCGGTCCCACAGCCTCGTCACCAACAACTCGTTATCAAACACCACTGACAGATCCAGTAAAACCAAAATTGTGGCCACTGGCTCTGCCCTGATCTAGTTCACGGCGTACATCATCAACCAAGGCCACAAGTGCAGTCTCCGTGCCAAACCCGGGGTGAAAGCCCGACTGCGAGGGATCAAGAAAACCGACCCGGTCCAGGTGCTCCTGTAACTGCCGGGCCACCACCCATTCAATAACCTTCTCTAAAAAGGGAAGGTTAGAGACTGGCTGATAGCTGGCCAGGGAGTCAATGCTCAAAGATGGCTTTTTTTTTAGTAGAGGCCGTACCACCACCTCTTTAAGACGGCTCTGCACCTTTCCTTCCATAAGGGAGGCATTGACCACCCCCGCCAGCAACGGCCCTAATGTCTCCCGGCTGACCTTCACCAGCCAGGATGGGCACAGATCTAATTCACAACAGGTGGCCTGGACTGTCCCAACAGCATCCTCCGCGGGAGCCGGTGATACCCACTGAAACTGATCCCATACCCGCCGACAGGGCGGGGCTTCCTGTACCTCTGATTTGTCCACTGTCATTAATGCAGCATTGAGGTCGTGGTGAATCTGAGCTATTTTATCTGCAAAAAAGTCAGCAAACATGTCACAGTGGGCACTGAAAAACTCCAGCTCCAGGCAGAGAAAGGGTGGACTGACCAGCCCCTGCACCACCAGGAAAAGCTCCGCTGAACGTGACTTCGCAGGTGCAATAAGGGTAGAAAAGAACTCCTTCTTTGCTGCCCCTATTGCAACAGCATAAGCTCTTAAACTGGCTTTATGCTGCAATCGGTCAGTTTCAGCACAAGTTCGACGCCACCATCGCTCCAAATGCCGTCCAGCCTCCTTCATCTGGCACAGGTCCTCCGTGAACCACAGCGAACCCCGTCATCGGCTTTCTGGAAGCGGATGCTTGGGAGCCGTTCGGTCGATAGCCTCAGCCAACAAGCTATCCCAGAAGGCAATGAGGTAATCGAGTGAAAGATCATAAAGATCAAGAGGCATTTCCCCTAGAGCGTTCTGGAACCTCTCTGGTTCCATAAGTCTCCGGGAGCGGACCCGACGAATTGGTCCTGCACCCTTCCGGGGGCAGACATGCACCAGAAGACTGGGCGGCAGCCACAACATTCGGTTTTGTTTGCAAAAAAACCGTCATTTTCAGGGGGTTCTGTAAACAAAAACATTCGGTTTTGCTTTTTCGTTGTTTTTTTATTATTATTATTAAATGTAAAAATCACGGCACACATGCAAAATGGCTGCTGGACCATTCTGTGCATGGTGCGGCCTTTCCAAAATTGGTGCCGGCAGCATTAGCGCCATTTTGGAAAAAGGGAAGCCGGTCGTCACATGCAAAGTGGCCATTTTGCGCATGCAGAGTTTTTTTGTTTGTATAACAAAGCAGATTTTTTTTCCGTTGTTTCTGTCTATTTTTGCTTCCCTATCCTATCATTTTTGTATTTTAATTACTAAAAAAAAATTAAAATGGGTCTTTGTTCGTTTTAGTAGTTTTAAAAAATGAAAATAAATTTCACGGCCCTACTGCAATTCAGAAGGTCATTCTGGATGATCAGATTGATCCAAAAGGCCATGAAAGACCTGCTGCCCTATGCTCCCAGTTCCTCATCCCAAGAAGAGGTGGAGTCCAGGGGAGAGTCTCTAGATGATGCAGGAACACAGCTCTGCCCCCAGAGGGTTCAGACTCTGGATAGCGGGTCCCTTCCCCCACTTGGACGCGGTTCTACCACAGGAGTGCCCAAACCCCAGGTTGAAATCACACAGGAATTCTTGCGTTTGCAGAAGACTTCATAATCCTAACTGATATCCGATACACTTTACATGTCTCTGTTGCTGTCTGGGGTCATGGGATCATTGTTAAGTCCTCAGCCAATGTCAAGCAGGGAAAAGGTTTATAATCCATTCTCCTTCAAGATCCACCATGAGTTTTGACACAACTTCAGAACTAGAGCTCAGACTTAGGCCCTTTTTACACGGGCGGCACTCACACATGAACACCCAGAAATCTGCAGTGGGTGGCGTGGGGGTGCATGTCTGTGCGCTTCCGCAAACGGGTGAAAATGGCAGTTTCTCTGTGCGTGTAGATGGGTGTGCACTGTCTACACCCTCCCCCACCCACCCACCGCACACACCAACCCCACCCCCATCCAGCCAGCTCAATCGTTCAGATTTTTGCTCAGCGGAAAAAAAAAATCGAAAAAAATATTTTGCCGTTTTCCACATGAGCAAATGGCACCGGACAGCCTGGGCTTGTGAAAAAATGGCCAATCAGAATTCCAACTGAAAATTCCGACGGATCGGAAGACTGAACAAAATTTCAAGAGCCGTTCTGTTTTCAAACGAGTGTTCTGTGAAAACGAAAGGGCTGACGTTAACCAGACTGCCCCTTTCCTGAACTGCCCAACAGGGAGGAAAGGTAGCTGTTCCAAAGAGCCCACAAGGCACAGGGAGGGCACACAGTCTGCACCCCAGCTCTGCCCATTCTAATGTTTTGGCCCCGTCTGTCCCTCATACCCTTGCATGGCCCCTATTTGAAATCCTAAAGTGGGGGTAAGCAGCACCCATGCAGAGCCCCGAATCCTCCCCAGAGCTGCTGGGATGACTGATCGGGTATTTCAGAAGCATAGCACTTAAAGAATGACTTCATAATTAAGCTACACTGTCATGTTGCTACATAAATCAACACAGCATGGCTGGCTACAGGAACTGGAGTGGAAGGGGCTTGGCAGGGGGTGGGGAAGAAGGACTCGCATCGCGTCAGTAATCATCAAATTGGCAGTAACCAATCCACCCCAGCAATGAGAGGTTGCAGACAGAGCTGAACAAGGTAAGTCATTTTGTACACACCGCTAATAGCTGCATTTTCAAGTACTGTTTTGGGTATTGGACGAGCTGCCCAGCCACTGATCGGGCACCAACCTAAACACCCAAACATTGGTCATGTCTGGTACCAATTTACTAGTTTTCCAGTTACCAGTTTAAACCATTGGGATGGGAAACTGAAAAAGTGTGATGGGAACCCCCCCAAAATTGTAGGGTGGTCGGACTGGAAGTCAATATTCTGGAAGATCAGGTAACCAAATTGAGTATGGATTATTATTACCCAAAATGTTCACATCGATTTGGGAATCGGGTACTGGAAATTTGATAGGTATATCGTGGAAATCGGGGTGGGGGGGAGGATGCAGTTTTTTTCTCTGCCCATTTTAGCTCCGTTTCTAATATCAAGTTCTCATTTCGGGCAGGTATGCAGAGGAGCAAGGAGCACAGGGTGGAGTTCAAACCTGCTCGGAGTCTGTAGAAAGACGCACACCCAGCAATCCTTACCTGGCATCTGCTAGTTGCTCAGAGGAGGGCATGGGGAAGAACATCACTGACTAGATCCTTGACGGCCAACACCTGCAACTGGAGAGGAGAGAGTCAGTAAGAGGATGTCCATTGTCCAGCCTTCATGAGGCCTTGAATTCTGCGCTCACCCCTGCTTCCCCAACCTGACCCACCCCAAGCCTCTCTTGTTGGTTAAGATGGTTGGTTCTGTGCCCCTTTCCCAGGCAGTGAATTCTGCTATTTTCTGGATTCAGTGGAACGTGAGTCTTTGACCGGGCGTAGGGGCATAGCTTAGTGTTTTCAGAAGGAAACGCAGGACTGCTTTCCAACATCCCTCCTTTCTTTGCACGGACATGAATGGAGCATCATTCTAGAATGTCAAAGAGCAGTACAAATATTAGCTAATCCTCAGTTCTGAGCTGTGGCGTAATTGGGTTATTATTACTCTGCCCTTAATGCAGAGAGGTAAGCCCTGTCACAGAGATTGGACAGGAGAACCTCAAGGGCATTTAATGGATCAGTGACAGAAATGATAGAGCACTGACTCTCAACACCCAGTTCTCTAGCCCCGTGACCATAGTCCCTCCCAGCAGGAGATCTGCAAAGATAGCTCAGCCGCATTTTAAAAAAGTAAATCAAACTGGCCAAGTTTCCACCCTCTGTTGTTCCTAGGCTGAAATACTCAAGGAGGGGCAAGTGAGGGATACTTGGCAGGCCCAGCTGGCACCGTCCAGGAAGAACAGTTTTCAGCAGGAAGAGTGACACTGCAGCTGGTACTAAACTGCCACGTTGTATCACAGACATTATTCAAATAGTTGGATACACCACCTAGGGCTGGGACGACAGTGCGTTTCATTCTCGTGAGAATCGAGAATTGTCAGTAAGATTTCAAGAGGAGGCCGCTGACGTTTTGAGACTCTCACGAGATTCTAAAACGTTTTTGAAAACACTCTGCGTGTGAAAATGGTCGCCAGGCCGTTCTGCGCATGCAGAGTCCTTTTTCAAGATGGTGGCAGCCACATCGGTGCCATTTTGCAAGAGGGCAGCTGGTCTATACGTGCATAGAACTGGCTTCCACGTTTCCAAAATGGCATCAGCTTGGCCCATGACATCTTGGAAAAGGGCTGCACATGCGAAGAACATTTTTAAAATGTTATTAAGAATCTCGCAAGAACGTCCACTTCTCGGCTCATTCTTGATCGGGAAAATCTCATCGAAAGCCTCATTCTCAATGAGATTTTCTTGATTGGTGAGATCTCCTTTCAGACCTACCACCGCCCAATGTCCAAATAACCTTCATTTGGTCACATGATATTTGTACACAGATATTTCTTTCTTATTGATTTTATCTTGGTTATTCCAATATTTTCATTTGGTCATTTCAGTATTTGCAGATTCAATCCATCATTCAATACTTTTTAGTGCTATTGTGCATGAAATGGTTGTGCACCAGTATGGCTGGACTATTGCATAAGTACACCACTGTTGTGTAACTGTTTAGTGTGCAAATGTGCTAAATAGTACTGACTCAGGGAATGATTGACAAAACTCCTGAAATGAAATATCTGAAACGGATTATAAACATCTGAAACTATTAGCATTTTGTCAAATCCGGTCTTCACTTTGGATTAGGGTCGGTTTGAAACAGTCATTGCAATGTTGCAGAAACGTTCTGCCGTGTTGGAATGGGTGTCAGTTGGAATTCCGATCAAAATTAATTTCTGACCAGAATTCCAATCGACAACTTGCACGTGTTCAAAACGGCCTCTACCCATACAACAAAATGGTGGCTGTACTGGCGGCTGCCATTTTATGGTAGGCCATTTTGAACATGTGCAAATCACAATTGATTTCATTCAGTCCGATCAGAATTTCAGTGGAAATTCCGTCCAGTCCAATTTCTGATCAGACCAATCGAACCACCCAGTTCCATCAAAAACAGAAACTCAAACTGGGTGGATTTTCTGCTTCATCCATCCTCTGAATGCTTATTTCAGCCTGAAGCAAAACAATACAACTCTTGGAAGACGGTTAACTGTGGAAAAGTGCTGAAGTGAAGGAGTGAAATTAGTGCAGCTGGAATCTTTTATAATTGTCTCCAAGTATCCAAAACATGCCACTCCGCTACAGTGGCCAATCCCAGCCCAATGGACCACCGACACGGGAGAAATCACAAGTATCTTCTGCCCCAGTGTAACCATCTCGCCACAAATAAGCTTCACGTCAGGAATCCATTCTTGGTGGAGCTCCGTAGCATTGCTCCTTGTTGAAAGTGTTGTGATGGGGCAAGAAGACTAGAGTTCCACCAACTAACACACACATCACGTGAGCTACACCTTACAGGAACTTACTCCGAAGAAGCCCTTTGAGGAAAGCGCCGGGGAATGGTGCGTTCTACAGAAGGGGAAGAGGAATGGGTGCAAGTCAGACCTTGGGTTAGTCAATTCCAGTGTCCTTAGAGAACAGAGAAAGGAGGAACAGGAATCATGGCAGAAGGGGATGGGAGGGCAGGGGCGCTGTTGGAGACTACTAAAAGCACTAAGCAGATAACTAGAGATCAGAGGTCACTGTAAATAGACCCAAAGGCCAAACCTAAGAGAGAAGAGGCAGTAGTGAAGGCCTGTCTCTCAGATGGCGGTGGTGGGTGGAGGATTTCCTTTGTCAGAGGGGCACAACTAGGAGGAGGGCAATAGAGAACAGAGAGGAGAAATACGAATGGGGAGGGCACAGCCCCCCTCTCTGGTTCCCATTGGTTGTGCCCCTGGAGGAAGGCAGTGAAGCTCTTTTGGGAAGAGAGTCCTCTGCATATGGTGCTGGTCAGAGCAGCACCCCCAGCTGAAGCTCCTCCCCTTCTTAAAGCCTCTTTTTCAGAGAAGTCACTGGAGCTTCTGGAAGCAGCAATAAGCATAGGAGGGTAGGGGGATGAGTCTATGCGTGTCCTCCCCCAGCTTGAAATGTGGGAGGATGAATTCCCCTTTTCCAGAACCATGCAAACGGGCTCCTTGTTGGAGTTTTATAACTGGAGTTCTCTCCTAGGAGCCTTTCTATGGGGGGTGGGGATGAGAAGAAGTGGCTCCTCTAGCAGATGACTAGGAAGCCAGAGAAGGTTCTTTGGTGTGCTAGTCCCCTGATATCAGAGGCTGAGGTCGCATTCACACCTTACAGTGGGAGGTGGCGGCACTCCCGCGCGGAGAAGACGTGGCGGAGAAAGGAGGGCAGTGCCGCCACAACATCTGGTCGAATGGGGTTCTACAACGACAGTACTTGCGAGTGACAGGGCTGGGTTTTGAGCCCTGTCATGGTAAAATCCCGTTCGTGCCGGAAGTTGTGACGCCACCACCGGCCTCCTTCCCCCGCCGCATCTTCTCCTCACGGGAGTGCCACCGCCACGTGCCATAAGGTGTGAATGCGGTATGGGTGGAGAGGAAACTCCAGTGAGGCCCAAGTACCTGTAAATCCAGTTCCACAAACTGCCCCGTTGTCACTGGGAAGGTGGAGAGAGCAGTGTGGAGTTTATCCAGCAGGCCAAGGAAGACCAGTTCTGCAGAGAGAAAGAGAGAGAGGTGTCCATGAAGAACTACCAATGAAGAGCACTCTCAACACCACCACCCTGCTCCAAAGCAAAGGAAGAGGTTCCCAGGCCTGCTACGATCACACTCTCCTGTTCTATCTCTCTGGAAAGGTTTTGCCGTGATAATCAGCAAAGCTGCCCAGCCCAGCATCATCACTGTGGGGAGGGGGAACTGTGGGCGTTTTTAGACAAGCGCTTCCTCCCCCCTCACGCATGTTGCAGGACTGCCTAGGGCGCCAGGGCGGTCCTGAAACAGGCACGATGGGTGGGTAATGGGTATTGCGTAATGGGTAGGGAGGTGCTTGTCTAAAAAACACCCTGTATCTCTGCCAGGACTCGACAGTTTCAAGCACGGTGGTTTTAACTTCTGCTTTGCACAGGTTTTGAGCATCCTAAACTAAAACACCCACCCACCGGGATAAACCGCCCAATACTGAAAAAGAAAATGCTGGTTTAAACCAGTTTCATCAGTAGGTTGGTTTGTTTCTTATTTTGTTTGCTTGCCAACCCTGATCTCAGCCCCTCGGTGCTTGAAAAACCAGAACAATTACTGCGACGGGCTCCAAGCACCCCCAGCTTCAAGGTATCCCCTTTAATCTGAAAGGCTTGGGCACATTGTCTGCTTTATAAAATTAGAAAGGCTCAAGGCAAGTGGTGAAACCCGACAGACGGGAAGAGGCGGTAAATTGTTGACCCATTGACACCACGATCCTCAAAGCATTTTCCTGGCACACGCCAGGGTTTGAATTATAAGGGAAAAGCTAGGGGGGGCCTCAATGAAAGGGAACTTACTGTTGAGGATGTGGAGTTGCACGTTCACCACAGTGAGGCCGACGTTCACCACAGGACACATCTGCAACAACAGCGACAAGGGGTGAGTTCTGGTGAGGAATTGGCGGCAACCGCAACGCCGCTCGCTAGCATCAGCCAGGCCTCTTGTCCTCACAGAATCTGGATTAACCAGGGCTGGGATCAGCCTGAAGGAGTCCTAGAGATCCTCTCGTTTGGGGGAGACGCTCTTTGGCTATTCGGTTCCACGCCCCCACAGCAGCTGCAGTGCCAGGGTACGGCTGGTTCGAATAGGCCGTTACGATTGAGCAGACTTTCCCATGAATGGCTTATTATCTGGACCTTTCCTCTCAGAACAGAACAGAAGCCCTTTTCCAACACGTGGCCTGTTTCCAAATTGTGCAATAGGGTCCTTGTATTTGCCAGGCTTTCCCCAGATCAAACAGGCATTGAAAAAAGCAACTAATAACCCATTACCCTCCAACACTGCATCTGGAGGTGGAATCGCACTAAAAGAATAAATAATTATAGTAAATTGACTAAGAGTAAATAAGACCAATCCATTAGCCGCCTGTATTGGCTAGACAGTTCTGTGTAGCAGGGGTGAAGATCCTGCCCCCCCCCAAGCATTTGAGGAGTTTCCCCCTCATTTTACTAAATCTCCCCTCCCCGCCCCCCCAAACTAATCACCCAAACGTCCAATCCTGGTGGCCAGAGTTTTGTCCTCGAAGTCCAGACATTAAAGAAATTGTCCTTCCCTATCCCTCGCCTCCCTGCCCCCCCCCAATTTCCCACCCTCTCCCCCTAAAAAAAATAAGTGAGGAGTTGCTCCTCAAGCTACCACCCTGTCTGCATCCCTGCTGCGTCGGTTAAATAGCAACGCCTTCCATACTCACCACCGTCGGCAGGATGGTACGAAGCGCGGAGTTCAGCAAACCGCTCACCAGATTGGTGATCAGGCTGAGAAAAGGAAGATAAGATGCAAAACAATCAATAAATCCCTGAAACCATGACTGCAGACCAAGAGCAAAGCTGCCCTGAAAAGCTCGGACACTTTGGATGCAGTTGTAACAGGACGGAAAGTCAAGGCCTGTGATCTTTAAACCACTTACGCCACCGGGCTTCAACGGGGTTGCTCTGGAGTAAGTGATTTGTGGATCATGGCCAAAGGGACAAGATCAGAGTTGAAATGGGTACTTCATTTAGTACTCGTGGGTAATACCCGCATTTTCAGGTACCACACTGAGTACTCAATGGACTACTTAGGGTACCGATCAGGCATGCAGAAACCTGAGAAGTCAGTAACTTCTGATACCGATGTTTCAATTTTCTGATTACCGATTGTTATATCGTGATGCAAAGCCAAAAGAATCAAGCCTGGACATTGACTTTCCAGGACCAGAAGTCAATTTTCCAGGACAGAAAATTTTAAAAATAGGCATTGGGAGTCAACAAATCGGGATGGAAGTTGAAAAATTGGTACCGGAAGTTGACGTTCTGGGATCGGAAGTTGACATTGCAGGTCATGGGGTTCAGGTCCCTGTCGGATACCAATCGGTATCCTATGTTGGTGGGTCGGATTCCGGTATCAGACATTTGTCAGGAATACCTGTTCTTGTGGGTACGTGCTTCAGTTCTAGTCAGGGTTTCCAACCAAGAAATTGTTCAGAAGTGTTGAAAAATCCCCAGTTTCTCAAGTTGAAACGGTTATTGCTGGCGCCCCCCCAGTAAGACAGGACAGCGTCAAGTGGGTTTAAATGGGTGCACTCTTTATTCAAATTGTGGTTAACTTCTAATTAGACTCGGTGGGGTAATCACCTCTGTGATTTTGGGTCCAGTACCGCACGTAACAAATAACTTGAATTCAGGGATTGGCCCGATGTACTATTGGGTACCAAAGCCCTATTAACTGCCCAACATCTTCCCCCTCCCCTACGGTGGGCTACTGGGAGGGGGACAAGGCCCCTTCCGAGCAGGAAGGAGGAGGGTGGTGCCCTCAGGCTGGGGACAATACATGTCCCTACTACCCTCGCGGTCACTTCTCCCACGGGGACTGACCCCACCGTGTGACAGGTGTAGCCTCTCCATCTCTCATGGAGATGCCTCATCTCCTACATTTATCCTAACCTGCATCTGGTACCAGACCCGTGCAGAGTGCGACAATTGTAAAACTGAGCAACGCCCCACTCTTATAACCTAGCGGGATAAGGACTAAATAACCCCAGCACTATTAGGAAGGCGAAAAAACAGGAAATCTTGAGCCAATTGTGTTGACCCGTCAAAAAATCCTTCCTGGCCCAACTAAACGGTCGAGTTAACCATAGTGTTATTGGGCGGGTGGGAGGGAGCTGCTCCGCTGCTGTCACCGCCTGAACTGAGGAGGTGAGTCAGAAGCCACTTATATCCCCGCCCTCCTCTGGGCAGTGCTCCAATGGGATTCGGAGCTTTTCGTGCCATCCCGGCCAGGGCTGCCTAGCAACCCTTGCCGGGTAATTGCAGGGGCGGCAGCCGCCCTTTTTCGCCCCACGGGCCAGTGCGGTTGAACCCGTGGGGAATGGTACATACCCCCGCTCCCCATCCCGGCCCATTGTCTAAGGGGAGGGGTGAGGCAAGAAACTTCCTTCGTATCTCCCCCCCCCCCCCGTCCTGTCTCTTATACACATCTAGATGTGTATAAGAGACAGGATGGTACGAAGCGCGGAGTTCAGCAAACCGCTCACCAGATTGGTGATCAGGCTGAGAAAAGGAAGATAAGATGCAAAACAATCAATAAATCCCTGAAACCATGACTGCAGACCAAGAGCAAAGCTGCCCTGAAAAGCTCGGACACTTTGGATGCAGTTGTAACAGGACGGAAAGTCAAGGCCTGTGATCTTTAAACCACTTACGCCACCGGGCTTCAACGGGGTTGCTCTGGAGTAAGTGATTTGTGGATCATGGCCAAAGGGACAAGATCAGAGTTGAAATGGGTACTTCATTTAGTACTCGTGGGTAATACCCGCATTTTCAGGTACCACACTGAGTACTCAATGGACTACTTAGGGTACCGATCAGGCATGCAGAAACCTGAGAAGTCAGTAACTTCTGATACCGATGTTTCAATTTTCTGATTACCGATTGTTATATCGTGATGCAAAGCCAAAAGAATCAAGCCTGGACATTGACTTTCCAGGACCAGAAGTCAATTTTCCAGGACAGAAAATTTTAAAAATAGGCATTGGGAGTCAACAAATCGGGATGGAAGTTGAAAAATTGGTACCGGAAGTTGACGTTCTGGGATCGGAAGTTGACATTGCAGGTCATGGGGTTCGGGTCCCTGTCGGATACCAATCGGTATCCTATGTTGGTGGGTCGGATTCCGGTATCAGACATTTGTCAGGAATACCTGTTCTTGTGGGTACGTGCTTCAGTTCTAGTCAGGGTTTCCAACCAAGAAATTGTTCAGAAGTGTTGAAAAATCCCCAGTTTCTCAAGTTGAAACGGTTATTGCTGGCGCCCCCCCAGTAAGACAGGACAGCGTCAAGTGGGTTTAAATGGGTGCACTCTTTATTCAAATTGTGGTTAACTTCTAATTAGACTCGGTGGGGTAATCACCTCTGTGATTTTGGGTCCAGTACCGCACGTAACAAATAACTTGAATTCAGGGATTGGCCCGATGTACTATTGGGTACCAAAGCCCTATTAACTGCCCAACATCTTCCCCCTCCCCTACGGTGGGCTACTGGGAGGGGGACAAGGCCCCTTCCGAGCAGGAAGGAGGAGGGTGGTGCCCTCAGGCTGGGGACAATACATGTCCCTACTACCCTCGCGGTCACTTCTCCCACGGGGACTGACCCCACCGTGTGACAGGTGTAGCCTCTCCATCTCTCATGGAGATGCCTCATCTCCTACATTTATCCTAACCTGCATCTGGTACCAGACCCGTGCAGAGTGCGACAATTGTAAAACTGAGCAACGCCCCACTCTTATAACCTAGCGGGATAAGGACTAAATAACCCCAGCACTATTAGGAAGGCGAAAAAACAGGAAATCTTGAGCCAATTGTGTTGACCCGTCAAAAAATCCTTCCTGGCCCAACTAAACGGTCGAGTTAACCATAGTGTTATTGGGCGGGTGGGAGGGAGCTGCTCCGCTGCTGTCACCGCCTGAACTGAGGAGGTGAGTCAGAAGCCACTTATATCCCCGCCCTCCTCTGGGCAGTGCTCCAATGGGATTCGGAGCTTTTCGTGCCATCCCGGCCAGGGCTGCCTAGCAACCCTTGCCGGGTAATTGCAGGGGCGGCAGCCGCCCTTTTTCGCCCCACGGGCCAGTGCGGTTGAACCCGTGGGGAATGGTACATACCCCCGCTCCCCATCCCGGCCCATTGTCTAAGGGGAGGGGTGAGGCAAGAAACTTCCTTCGTATC
>QEPC01014492.1:6588779-6611218 GCA_003113815.1 Sphenodon punctatus | reverse complement strand
AGTTTGGATTATTTTTCCCAATGTGCATCACTTTGCCCTTGTCCACATTAAATCTCATCTGCCATTTAGATGCCCAGGCACCCAGTCTTGTAAGATCTTGCTGCAGTTCCTCACAGTCTGCTCATGTTCTGACTACTGTGAATAAGGTGTTTGGATTTAGCCACAAGATCGTTGGTGATCTTAGCAAGATCCGTTTCAATGGAATGAAGGAGACGGAAGCCAGATTGGAGGGGGTCAAGAGAGGAGTTGGCGGAGAAGAGTTCGAGGCAACGGGAGTAGACAACCCGTTCAAGGAGCTTGGAAGCAACAGTGAGGTGGGAGACAGTCACAGAACGGTAATTAGAGGGTTCAGAGAGATCCAGAGTGGACTTTTTGAGGATGCGGGAGACAGTGGTGTGTTTAAAGGCAGAGGAGAAGGTGCTGATAGAGAGGAAGAGGTTGATGATATGCAGGAGGGGAGGGGCAATGGAGGTCAGGAAGCCAAGAACGTGTACCTGAGCTTTCACATCTTCATGAATGTCGCATCCCTTGTCTCTCCCCCTGTTCCCCCTTCCCTGTCTCCCCTCCCCCTGTCTTTAGATTGTAAGCTCTCAGGCAGGGTCCGTGTCTATCTTATTCTTTGTAAAGTGCCAGGTACATCGCTGGTGCTATATAAATGCTAATAAATAATAATAACAACACCCCCACGGTGGGTGGTTCAGAGAATGTGGAGCCCACTGTGAGGACTCAGGTGGGCTAATGTGTGCCCACTTGTTGGCGTTCTGTCAATCAGGTTGCTCAGAGGAACTGGTGTGCATTTATGAGGGGCAAGTTCCTGTTTCTGCAACAGGAAATGGGTGGCTGGAGAGTCGGGTTGGGGCTGACTTTGGTGTGAAATGATCGGCAAATCCACTTGGATTGGATTTTTGCTTGGGAGATCCCTCTCTCGCTCTCTCTGTGGCTTTCTTCTGCCGTGCCTTCTCATTCTCTCCCTCACCCCACGCCCACCCTTTCCTCTTCCCAGGGCTCACAAGAGAGGGAGAAGACCTTCTCTCTGAAGTCTCCGAAGAGGAGAGGCGGTAAGTAGAAGTGCCTGGCTTCCCAGCCTCCCTGCTGTACCTTAGGGGTGTGCATATCATTTTTGTTATTATTGCAATAACAAAAACAAAAAATAAGAATGAAATCAATAACAATAATTAAAGTCACTATTGATTTCGTTATTGCCTAGCAGCCTGGCAGGTGTTTTTTGGGGGGGAAATGTGGTGAGGGGAGGAGGGAGTACACATCTCGCAGCCAGAAACAGTGTTGAACTCTTGAACTGGGCCTGTGATGACAGGGGAAGGACCTGATGGATGTAATCGCTGGCCAATGAACAGCGCAAGCTGGTCCCAGGCAATTGAATGGCACCCTGTGATTGCTCAATGCCTCCTGCCTCCCAGAACCAATCAGGGGAGCTCTGGGGGAGGGCACTGCAACCCTTTATACTGCAGGGCTGGGCTGCTTGACTCTGGTTCTGTGTTAGCTATTGCTCTGTCAAGGTGCATTTGCAGAATCTGCTGCTGCTTGCGCTAAAAATCCTCCCATATTTATCCCTACCGCCTTACCTTTCCAATCCTTATTCCTTACCCGTACATTTTACCTTTTTCTTCCCCTGCCTGTCTCCCGCTGGACAGACAGACAGACAAACATAAAATAGAGATAGATTAGAGATAGTGGATATACCTCTGCATTTTCCTTTTCCCTTCACCTGTCTGTCTCCCTCGTTCCAACGCTGCTGCAAGACATGGCTGTTTCGCCTGGTTTTGGGGGGGGAATGAGTTAGGGTGGTTGGGGATCCTTTATACCCCCATTGTTCTCTATTTTAAAAGGTTTTTTTAATGTTAATGTCTTATACTGTGCACTGCCCAGAGCTGCCTGTGGCAGGATGGGTGGGATAAAAATGTTTTAAATAAATAAATTGGATATTAGTTTTATATATAGATTAGATATTTTGATACTAGGCTGTTTTATGTGAATGACCAAACAGAAGTGAATTAAAATGTTTAGTTAAACGTTTCAGCTTCCACCTTCTTCAGTAACCAGTTAGTGTTTGCTGCTGGAAATCAAGGTAAGAGAGTGTAGAGGGAATAAAAATTCCAAGGCAGGTGATGCTGAACGGGAGGGAAGAAGTACCAAAGATCAGGAAGATCTTAGGTGTTGACTTCTAGGTTGAGGCCTCAGGGTATAAGGGTTCAATGTCTGTGTATCCAAAAGTTCTCCCTTTCTTCTAGTGACCATTGAATTGGTGGATTCTCTATGGGGAATATTACCAAGTCTGAAAGACTGTGGCTATCAGAATTAAAATGTTTAGAAATGGATTGTTCTAGCTTCTTTGTGAAATAACCAATTTGTGGTTTCTAAATCATGTGCGAAGATCAGTCATCATCTTTCCAACGTAGTGAATGTGGCAGCCAGGGCGTTTGCATTCAATAACGTATATGAGATAGTTGGATTTACAGATGATGTTCTGTTTAATAATGTAGGTCTTGCCAGTTACACTGCTTTTACATCCCAAGGCCTCAACCTAGAAGTCAACACCTAAGATCTTCCTCATCTTTAGTACTTCTCCCCTCCTTTTCAGCATCACCTGCCTGGGAATTCTTCTTCCCTCACACTCTGTTACCTTGACTCTCAGCAGCAAACACTTTAAATCCAGCTGGTTACTGAAGAAGGCAGAAGCTGAAACGTTTCGCTAAAAGTTTTAATTTACCTCTGTTTGGTCATTCACTTTTTGACATGTTTAATTACTAGTGACTGACAGTATCCCGTGTAGGATCCAGAGTACACTTGTCTATAGTCCTGTTCAGTTGCTTTTAACATTGTGTGTGTGTGTGTGTGTGTGTGTGTGTGTGTGTGTGTGTGTGAATAACGATACCAAAAACAAAATCTTAGTTTGAAATCGATACCGACAACGATAACCAAAAATGACATTTCGTTAACAAAAATGAAAAATGACCAAATTTAATAACAAAAACAACAAAAAGCATGGGGTCCTGGTGCACACCCCTAGGGCATATCCTCCTCTGCCCCCTTTGCCAGGTTCAGCCCTCCCGGCACGAGGGGGGAGTGGGACACTCCCAAAACACCCACTCGTAGCAGGTGTTGTTTAATAACACCCTTAGGTGCTCCGGACCTCGGTTCCCAATCTATAAAATGGAGATTATTGTAGTCCCTCAGATTATAATCACCATCAGGGGAAGCCAAAGAAGTGCCGTAAAGATAAACGCATTTTCAAAACCAATTCTCTTTTTTTTTTTTTTTTTTTTTTTTNGATAAACGCATTTTCAAAACCAATTCTCTTTTTTTTTTTTTTTTTTTTTACTTTTTACATTTCATTCCTCTCTGATGAAGGAACTGTGTATTTCACTAGTTTATCTGGTCAGTTCCTAGTTAAATGCGAGAATGGTATGAGAGTGGGATCTTCATTCATTGCGGGGGGCGGGGGCGGAATCTTCTGATTCTGGAATTTTTACAAAATAATGATGGAGAGTTCCACAGGGTTTTTGAAACCATGTGCAGACAGACTCCAAGGTATGGGCTAATGCTGGTTCTGATGTCTCTTTAAAGCAAGACACAAGGCAATCGGCATGCAGCAGAAGTTCTGCTCTGAGAAATGACATTATTTAGGTTGTACTGAATAGCTCCTTTATCTTTAAAAAAAATCCCTTTATGACAGTCCCTGGCACAATTAAATTAGATTTTAATTCGCTAGAATGTCTTTTCCATTTTCTCTTTGATCAGCACGTAATGAGGCTCAGCGCCTGCGATTACTGAACAGGAGAGAAAGATGGAGACTTGAGCAGCCTTCGATTGAAAATTGTGTTGTATAAAATCAAGGGGATTTACTGGCGTCTCCCAGGAAGACGTGCTCAGGCTTGGAATGAGCAGCGGGAATAGTTTTAACTTTTCAGATCTTTTTAAAAAATAAAACACGGGAAGGTTGCTCTCCCTGTATAAACAGATGTCACTCGTTTTTACTCTCTTAATAATCAGGGTATAAATTAATTCTTCCTCTGAGGTGAGGGGATGGACTAGATGTCCCCATGAAGTTGCTCCAGACCCATAACTGATTCAGTCGGAATATCTCCGCTCATTGCAATGAAGCTACGCTGATTCTGATCAGTTATAAAAATAGTCAGATTGGACCATCACTGTTGACCCTGGATGTAGTTCATTGATGTCAGGAGAGACATATGAGATCTCAGCCCAGCATGTTCAAAATTGATTCTAAATTCCACATTCCTACCCTTTTTAGTCCTGGCAGCGGAGAAATTGTTCTAAAAAATAATGATAATAATCTAGCAACAAAATTAAACACTATGACTTTGACTAACAAGGTCGAAACCAGTTTGGAATATTAATTTGCGGAAACGATTAGAAATGATTCAAAAGGAAAGCCCTGTCAGAATCTCTCTCACGTGCTTTCAAAGCCAAGTGGCATGTGGCCGTAAATCCTGCAGCAGGAGAGAGAGCTCCACAGCTACGGCTCTTACCTGGATCTCTTTGATGTTCCTGAATAGTTGGCTGAGGTGTTTTTATCTCGCTGATACGGCACCACAGTCTTTATATACCTTAGTGCACTTAAGCTATGAGGAAAGTAAAAAGGAATGATGAACGCTGGAATCATTCTTTCTTTGGGCAAGGACACATAACTGACACCCAACCCACCCCCAAACTCCGAGCTGCTCAGCGTCAAGGACTTGGCAAGTCATAGTCTCTGTTCAGATTTACAGCTGAAACTCGCAGTTTTTTCTTGATCCTCATCAAGAATCAAACTTCTCAGCTCAATGTCTGCAAGAATCAAGAAATGAGAAAAGGCCCAGTTCTTGACCCTTCCTTGATGGAGATTTGTTACTTGGTTTACATACTGGAGCCACTTGCGTGTCATGACCTGTGCTGAGTATTGCATCCTGCGTCTGTCTGTCTCTTTCTCTGTCTCCTTTTCTGCACCACCAACTCCACATCTGGGGGCGGGGGGGGTGAGAAGATAAAAAGAACCGTGCATGCACAAAATGGCTGCCGGGCCGTTCCGCGCATGCGCAGTTGTTGAATGAATGGTTTATTACGGCCTTAGCTTTCGCCATCGGCCAGACAGACAAGCAAACAAACAAATAACGAACCAACACCCCAACAAACCAACAGTTAATATACGCACAGTTGTTTTTCTTCTTTCTAAGCGAGAGGCTTACACTGTTAGCAAGGTCTTTTCAAGGTCTCGCTAAAGGGTTCTCAACTCCCAGGAGATTTTCATGAGAACCAAATTGATTCTCGTTTCAGCCCTAGTTCACCATTTAGGGTCGCCATCCTGAAAACTCCTACCACGCGGACACATATCCGTCCCATGGAAGCGTTTGTAAGATCAGGACCCGCTGGGGACTTCATTAGAACCAGAGATGGAGTGAATGTCATCATTTATATTTGTGAATATTACCGGCCTGTTTATACAGCTGTCCAAATAAGTACTCACAAGTATTTGGATTTGGGGAAATTTCAGTTTGGATACTCCACTTATGCACTTTATTTCGGCTCAGATATTTAGCTATTTGGCTGATTCCCCAAACCAAAATAGCCAAAACAAATCTCTGTAACAAGTAAACAAAGCAGGATTGAAGAATTCATTGTAGTGGTTTTGCTCAAATTGATCTGAAGCAGGTAAATTCAATGAAGATCTCCCCTTTTTTCAAAGTATTAATTCCCACTCTAACTAGAACCCAGACATGGAGAGGTGGCGAGAGAGTTTGCTTGAAATTAGCACATCGTCTGATTGCTGCCCCATGCACCTTCTCTCTTTACTGGCCTGTACACACACATTGGGGCAGCGTTGGCTATTGTGGGCCTTCCTATGCAGAGACTATGGCCGCTGCACTCTTCCCCAGGGACTCTATCCCAGGGATATTTGTGAGATCCTCAAGTAGCAGGAACTTCACAAGGGATGGAGATCAAGTTCAGCTGAACATAAACCTGGGAGTTGTCTGTGCTGTTGCTGGGGAGGTGCCCTCTGGAGAAGGAAGAAACCTCTACTCTTCTGCTCCAACAATCTATGGATGCGGTATCTTCTCTGTCATCCTTCATGCAACTGCCCCACGTGAATGCTGTCCGAGCATTAGCAAGCCCCATGGGGGGGGGGGGAAATCGGGAGGAGAGCACCATTACTTCACGCCCTATTATCTGCTATCAAAGATAGGCCACGCATAGAGGAAGGGGTGGCCCAATGTCCCTTGGGTTTGCCTGAGGCACAATGACACCAGCAGCTCATGCTCCAGCTGAGAGGCCCCCCACCATGCTCTTAATCTTAAACAGAAGCCTTGGACTACAAGCGGCTCCAGAAATGAAAGTGAAAGTCCTGTTGTTTAATCCAGTTTCCACCAGGGCCCAAGTATGCGTGAGTATTGGGTGGAGTGAGATGTGCAATTGTATGCATGTTGCGCTGCATGCGTAGATGGCATGCTGCTGTCCCTGTGTTGCTCAGTGGGTGGGTGTTCATGCATGTGCACAAGTACATGTTCAGAGGATTGGGAAACACGCCTCTTGTGACTGCTTTTGTGTTTTGTTTTTTTAACGTTATACAAACAGTTAATCAAGCTCCAGGCACAGAGTCCCGTGAACTCACAACTCTCCTGGCAGAACAAAGGGGCCCTTAGTTTCCAATGCTCCAGAACAGCCCCTGGGCTCCCTTAACCCTGGCAGGTTTTGATGTATCATTAACACACAGTAATGCCTTTGTTTCCTTGTGTAAACAATACAGGGTTCCGCTCCAACGGGGACTGAGTGTCCTTTCAGGCGCCTCACCTCAATGGCAGTCTAGAGCAACGTCCACGTAGGGGTGGAGGAGTCAAGGTCATGATTATGTTGGCCCAAGGTCCTAAGCCACGTCTGAGCACACCTGAGTGCAGCTCAGGAGAGAGACAACGTAAAAGCTTTAGCAGCCGCAGGTGAATTGCACCAGAATAAGAGCTCCCTCCTGTGGCAGGGAGACAGAATAGCACCCCCTACACAACCTTCCTCCTCCCATTCCTGTGAAGGTTGCAGTTGGTGGGGGGACTAAAGAGTGATCAGGACTTCCTTGTGCTCCACTTACCCCTAGATACCTTTGGGGGGAAGCTCAGACAAACTAGAGAAGCATAAAAGGAGAATTAGAGTTGCTCCCCCTCAGCTGTTTGGAGCTCCACTCCCACACCAGTAGGACCACCCCTATCCTCCCTGCCCCTCTAGAGTAGGAAGCTTCAGACGTCAGTCACAAGGCACTGGGGAAGATGAGAATAACCAGTCCAGCTGTAGGACTCCCCATCCTGCGTTGAAGTGGTCTTTCTCCTTCCCCACAGTGCCCGAGGCTCCAGACAGTGGTGTTGGCTCCAGGTAGGCAATCGCAGCAAATGCTGTTTCTATCTGGAAAGGCTCATTCACCTTCATTCACACAACAAGGAAACTTTCTGGCCTTTTTTCTATTTTTCCCTAGCTGAACACAACATGAGCTGACCTGCTTCCAACTATGCATAGCAGTTTATGCTTTACATACCAACTCAGCAATAAGTGATGGAAGCAGACGCCAAAGGACAGACCCAAAAAGTCCCCCAAAATCCTGGACAGTCCCTGAAACCCACCCCACCCCCCAAAAAAATCCAGGACATCTCTGGAAAGTCCTCAAAATCCCAGCAAGTGCCAGAAAGAGACGGAAAAGATAAGCCACACATGAAGGAAGGGGGGTCCCAATGTCCCTTTGAGTTTGCCTGAGGCACAATAACACCAGCCGCTCAAACTCCAGCTGAGAGGCCCCCACCATGCTCTCAAGCTGAAACAGAAGCCTTGGACTACATGCTGCCCCAGAACGGAAAATCGTGCTGTTTAAGCCAGTGCTGGAAGCGGACGCCAAAGGCCAGACCCATAAACAATGGGAAATTTCCAACGCCAATCTCGCAATGGTGGCATCATGGAATTGCCGACCAGTGGGGAAATACCAACAAAAGGTCTCCCCAGAGGCAGGTATTTCCAGCAAGAAGGGAACACTTTCTTCCCGCTCAGTACTAGTTCCAAGCTTTGCTTGTTGGACATTGGCAGCCAGGCCAGAGAGAGAACCACCTGCACAATTCCTGGGCTGTCCCATTGAAAACCAGATGGGTAGCAAGCAACCGGACACCAGAGGAGGCCTGAGACATGGGGACAGGCCTAGGGCCCCAGGTGCCTGAGCTGAGGAAGGGATGAAAAGAGAGGGTGAATAAGAAGAGGGAGGGGGAAAGGGCTTAGGGGGGATGAGAGAGCACTGCGCATGGGGGAGTGAGGGTCTGGGGTGGCCAGGCTGGGTGAGGTCAGGCCTCCAAAGTGCCAGGGGGGAAAAACCATCCAAATAATGTGTTATTCCTCCCCACTCACGTGGAGCTGCCATTACCTTCTTGCCAGAACAATTTGCCCTTCAGGGTGTAGCTAAGTAGGAATGTGCCCCATCGCGGCTCCTGCCTCCCCTCCTAGCAGCAGGGGATGCAAGGAGTGCCCGCCCCCCACACACACCCCTAGGCTCATGGGTCTGGGGGTCATCTGCACTTCCTGTCCTTATTAAAGCTTCATGCTGTGGGTATGAAAACTGGAGGCCCAGGGCTTTGTAGCGTTGCCCACACGAGGGTCAGTAACTGGGGGTGTGCAGGGAGCCAGAGCTCCACCAGCCCCATGTGGGAGGGGCGCTCTCAGTGCCATGGGTCACACCCCAGATCTG
Source organism: Sphenodon punctatus (assembly GCA_003113815.1). NCBI lineage: Eukaryota > Metazoa > Chordata > Lepidosauria > Sphenodontia > Sphenodontidae > Sphenodon > Sphenodon punctatus. The sequence continues at coordinate 6,602,496 of QEPC01014492.1, read as the reverse complement.
TTCCGCGTGTGCAGCGGTAACACGACTACGGCATCCATGTTGGTTCCCCCAGCACAGCTAGAGACCGCACGCTCCCTTGTAATGAGGGGGTAGGATGGGGCCCGCAGGCAATTAGGCACAGCCGTTGCGGTAATTGCCATGAAAGGCAGCACCGCGCTTGGGTAAGCTGGCAGCCTGACGGAGATGCAGGAAATGCGTGGGGTGAGAGTCCCTAAGGCCCTAACAAAACAGGATGGTTAGAGGCTTGAAACGTCTCCACTGAGAGAGCGAAGTCTGCCTCCACCACAGGAGTTTTCCTCACGGAACCAAGGTACCCTCAGCAGCCAAAGAAGCTAGGAACTGAGATGCAGCCCCTCAAAATGCCCAGCTCTGCTGGATCAAGGAGGACAAAATACCCAGCTTGGCTTGCAATGCTGATCGTCGGCTGCTGGGTGTCACTGTTATTTCAGACATCAGGGAGATGAATTATGCAGAGCTGGCACCGGGAAACAGGAGCAGGGACCGAGTGCAGCAGGAGACAGCTTGGCAAGAGCGGCCTCTAAGGGTCACAGAAGCTACGCCTGCTCCCAAAGCCAGTCTTCCCCGTGGGTGATTAATCGGTAAGTAGCTTAGTTGCAAATGGCTGGGTGTGGATGGGCTACCTACAGCCACAGCCGAGCCAGGGAACTCAGCATAGCCAGGAGCAGAGTGTATCCAGGGTGATGGCATGTGTGGGGGGAAGAATACACATGTGGAAGCATGTAAGTCTGGGGCTTGCTGAGGAGGTGCATGCTATGGCACCATGAAGCGGAGAGCAGCTGGGAACAGGTCGGAGCCTGGAGGGTTTGCTGAGAGCAACTGGAGTCCAGTCTGCTAGGACCCTAAAGGGACTGTGCGTGCATTCGGCATGACAGGCTGAGGACTGGTCCGGTTGCACAAGACAATTCTGGGTTATAAGAAATCGCTGGAGCTTGTAATCAGTGGTGGCTGTTGTCCCCTGGCTACAGTAGGGCTCGCAACCATGTTTGAAAAGGTTGAGACACGGTTTCTCTTGTCGCTGGGGCAGCTGGGTTCTCAGCAAACCAGTTCCTGGTTGTGTTAGAACAACCCTAGAAAGTCCTGCTAGGCCTGAAGCAAGTATCCTGCCACCTCTTATCAATGCAAGCATTTCCCTAAGCCAGGATTGCTCCCTCATGTGCACCAAACAGCTTTCGTTAAGGTCGAATTGGAAAGGGGCTCGACAGGAACCAAGAGAAATGTGTACGTGCTGGACAAAAACACAGACCAATTTATATATTTTTTGCATTGTTGGGGTCAGAGGAAGTTCCGGGAGTTGGGGAGGAGCAAGCCCCCAAATTTGGCCAATATGAAGCATCTTAAGAACCCTTTATCCCACAGATGCCCCCATCCTTTCTCTCCACCTCACCCTTCCAAATGACTGCCCGCTGTTTGGGCAGAGACAGCATTCAAAACGTCCCAGGTACTTGCAGAGAATGCATTACTGAAATTAGGGGCAGAGAAACTAGTTCAGAGGATCTGATCGGAGTTACTTTGTCTCCAGTAGGACCAATGCAGCAACCCCTCTCTCCTGTTGAAATTGGGTGCCCTGACGGAAATATTGCTGCATAAATCAGGCCAAACAATTAACAAGGAGCTACATGTGTCTGCCTCAAAAAAATGACTGTGAACGCTCTTTTAATGCCTCTGGCCAAAGACTTTCCCAAACTGCAGCTCCTGATGCAGCTGCTTGTTGGCACATCCTTCCAGAAAACGCCGTGCCTGCGGGGCTTGGGACAGGTAAGAGACTGCAATTAGCTCAGAAGCGCTGTAAATTAGTATTACATCTTAGATCTATACTATATAAGCAAACAACAGGGCAGCTGTCAACCCAGCTCACAGCCATGGGCTGACTATGCCAGGCGTGGAGCCAAATGACAGGAGAGTGGGCATTTCACAAAATTGGTCAAGACTGGATTTGATCTGGTACAAAGAGTGGCTTTTATGGAACAGCTGATATAAATATGCTGGTTTGCATTCATTGCAGGGAGCAAATACCCAAAGTTGTCTTCAAAATAAAACTCATATTAGTATCGAGCTATTTTTAGGAAAAAGAACACACACACCCTTTCTTTAGCCAATGACTGGAAATGGAACAATCTCAGTATGCCATCCACCGCCAGCCCCCGCCCAACCAATGACCCAAGTTCCAATCAGCCCAAACAAAATAAATTAAATCATTTCGCACATACACAAAATGCCTGCCACTCTGTAACAAAATGGCAACACCATGCCAGAGCATTTGTGCATAATACACAAAATAAATTCTGACCAAAATATCATTTTGGTTGGAATTCCAATTCAAAAAATCCATACTCCCATTCTGATTTTGCGGAACAGTCTGCAAAATCAGAATGGCTTTATTCAAACCAGCCCGACCTAAACAAACATGTGAAGTGTTTCTAAAGTGTACCTCTGTCAGGGGCATCACCTGGTTAAGTTTAATTTTACCCAAATATCCCAAATTGCCCCCCAAAATGCCTTCACAACATGGTGGGATTTTATTAGTGGTCAAAAACCCCCAAAAAAACAACCAAAGTTTCACTGCTTACTGTGCCAGGACCTGTTTGAGCCCTGGCTAGGCATCAGCAGAGTTTACACACAGCAAAAGAAAATAGCTCGAATTCTCAGTAGCAACAGCCTAGAAGTAAGTCAAAATTAAGCTGTAGGATTTGATTTCCATAAATCACCAACACCGGCTGGAGGAGAATGCTCTCTACTGCCGTCTTCTGGAAAGCAAGGAGAACTGCATGAAGAAAGTGCTGGTTAATAGGGCTGTGTGAGCCAGAAGCTCTTGAAGATACTATAATACAGAGCTGTACTAGTCCCCCTCCCAAAAGAGTTCCCCTCCTAAAAGAGGTTTGGACAAGTTTCTGGAAAATAGTTCCATTAGCTGCTATTAGCCAGTCAGAGCCGACCAAAAATAGCAAAGTACCCAAAATGTCAAAATCCCAAATCCTCTTTTTGAAATTTCCCAGGAAATTTTTACTCATTACAGTTTGAGACTGGTCTGGATGCTGCTGACCTTAAACCATGTCTAGAGGTGAAAACGAACCCGCAGCTGGTGCACTAGCTGCACATCCCGGGAGGGAGGGGGCTCCACTCCAAAGCCAGGATAGGTTGGGGAATGGACTAAAAGTTTCCCTGGCCAGAGAGGGGGGGCAGGGAGCCAAGTGCATCTAGCTGGCCCCATTCCCATGCTGCGGCCATGATGGGCAGCCATGGCTGTCTATAACAGTAGCCGCCGGCAACCCTCCACGCCTGGGCCACGTTGGCACGGAAACAGATGTGCCCACTTGGTTATGCCCACTAAGTGTCCCGCCTGGGCAGCCCTCAGGCCTAGAATGTGGGACCATGTTTCCAGGCCAGCCATCGACCCTCTACCAGGCCCATATCCGGAGGCCCGGAAACAGACGCGCGTCTCGCGGGATGAGGCGCTGACCAGGATAGGCCGTAGTGAGCGGCCTGAGCCAGCGTCTTGGTTAACAAACACCCTAAATTACACATTGGCATCATCAAAACAAATCCTGGAGGCAGCGACCCACTCTGCATGCAGCGAAAGCAGAATCTTTTATTCAAATGTGAAGTCCAAAAAATATACAAGCGCGTTCTCCTGAAAACGAGGAGCCGCAGGAAAGTGACCGGACGTGGAAATTTCTAAAAAGGAAGGATCTGAAACAATCCATCTCCATTTAAAAAAAAATTCCATAAAGATCTCTGCTTTAATCAAAGGGGGAACGAGAACGGTTCTTCTGGGATGGGAAGGAGCCAGGGTTATAGAATGACAGGACTGGAAGGAATCTCAAGGGTCATTGAGTCTGAAATCCTGTTGCAGATTACTAGTTCTGAAGAGTGTTGGCAGGATCCTTTTCTTGCACCAGCCGGCCCGTCTGTCTGTCCGTCCATCCAATCTTTCAGGTGCCGTTGTACAAACCCGCCACAGAACTTGCATTTCTTCTGCTCACGCTGACAACACAAGCAGGTCCTAAGGAAGAAAGACCATTCTGGTTAAACGCCGTGTCTTGCACAAGCAGCTCCGTCCCTCTGACCGATGTTTCCATTGGCAGACTCCACTGAACCAAATTTTTAATGGCTCTAGAACAGCATGGAAATGTCAGTTCCATTAAAGCCAGTGACGTGGGCTGTGGGGTTCCCTGTAGGAAATGGGCTTCATACATGTATTAAAAGGAGAGTGAATCCTTCCAGGAGGTTCTACTCCCCCCCCTTCCCCCCCCCCCCCAGTTGTTAGACTTTACAGCAACGAACTTGGGAGAAACGCTGTGTCCCCAGCTGAAAGGACACCATTACCTTGCCCTCCGCCTTCACCCCAGCCCTAAAACTAGTATGCCACATTACCTCCAGAAACAACTGCGGGGTTGAGGCCTCAGCCTGCCTTGGAAACCAACATTCATTGTTTCTCTTTCTCTTCTCTAGACTGTCAGCATTTGGGGGTACGGTCTGGTTCCAAATTTTCAAATCATTGTTTTACAGGTTACATTAAGGGAGCATTTCACGCTTTGGACACTCAACCGCCGTAATGTGTATTTTAGCCCCATATGTGGCAAGAAACCCCATGTAGCTGCTGGGATGTCAAAACAGGGAGAAATGGGGAGCTGCCACCACTGCCATGTTCTCCTCTTCGCACGTCCCTAACCCCTGGGTCCCAGGGGACAATGAGCAGAGCAGTGGCAAGAGACACGGGGGCTCCCCAGAACCTGTCATTTCTCCTGACACACCGCTGTTCCCTGGTCCTCAAGACCCGTAACTCAACCTTCCCCACCAGGAGCTCTCTGGATAACCATGACCACACGCACACAACCCCCTACGTGGCCAAGAGTGTCCCGTGCTGATAATTTTGAACAAATAGGAAAAACTGCGCATAAATACACCCTTTGTCTCTGCTCTGAGTTTGCAGAGTACCTAGCAAAATGGTGCTCTAGTCCGAGACTAAGACCACTGCTTGCTTCCTACCACAAGATAAATTCTTCGATTACTAATACTTCTGAATCATCGTATCTTCCTTTCTCTGATCTTCTGTTCTGTTCCGTTTACCAATGCTCTGTCGAAATCTGTTCACTGGCACCCTTCAAACTGAATGAGACATCCTAGGCCAACGCCATCCTGTCTGGTCGTTGTCAAGAGACACTTACTTCAATGACATCAATGTCCGCGTTGTCGAAGTCTATGTTAAGCAGTTTGGGAAGAGGGATGCCACCTCCCAACACACCTGTAATCGAGAAGAGAGTCAGAGTTAAGCTTTTCAGTAAGGAAGAATCCCCGTTTGTTCTTTGTCCACTCTTCTGGATTTCTTAACATTAACCTTCCTTTGTTCTAAGCAGAGGAGTTATAACATAAGCAGAACTCTCTCATCAGGCCTCATGTTACCCTGATTTTATTCCTCCTTTGTGCAAAATGGGGCTGAAATGAGATTTCGCCCTTCTCAAAAATCTCGTCAAGTATAGGCTCCTCAATGACATTTTCTCATCTCGAACATCTCCTGAGAATCGGATGTACTTGCAAGTTTCTCGCAAGATTCTTGAGAACCTCAAAAGAGCCCCTAAATGGTATGTGCTTGCACAAAAATGGCCACACCAGGGCTGTTCCGCGCATGTGCGGTCATTTTGCGCATCCACAGACCATGGGGGCGGGGGGGCGGGCGTATTTTGGAGATTCTCGAGATTTATTTTATTTATTAATTTTTTTATTTTAAAGATCTTATTACCCCGCCCCTCCTGCTCCAGGCAGCTCAAGGCGGCTCATAATCAATAAAATCCATACAATCCACAACAATAAAACCAAAGATGACAACATAAGGAGGATAAAAGTATCCCACCCAACCCACCCACTTCCCCAACTCCCCCACCAAACACCTGGCGTTACAGCCAGGTCTTACAGCTTCTCCGAAAAGAGGTGAGATCCGGGGCTAACCGAGTCTCCACCGGAAGGGAGTTCCACAGCTGGGGTGCGACCACCAAGAACTCCCTCCCCTGTGTAACCCCCCGAGAATCCCAGGGGACCTCGAGCAGGACATCCCCAGATGACTGCAGGGGCCACTTCAGAATCCAGGGGGGTGAGGTGGTCCCGCAGATAGGTCAGTCCGGCAGATAGGACGTTTAGGGCTTTATAGGCCAAGACCAGCACCTTGAATCGGGCCCGGAAAACTATTAGCAGCCAGCGCAGAGAAGGGAGCACCGGTGTAATATGCTCCCGGGGGCTCGGTCGCACCAGGAGACGAGCCGCCGCATTCTGAACCAGCTGCAATTTCTGAGCCATCACCATGGGTGGCCCCACGTGGAGCATGTTAGTCGTCCAATCTGGAGGTGATGAAACCATGGACAACGGTGGCCAGGTACGAGTCTGAAACACACAGCTGAAGCCGTCGCACCAGATATAATTCTGATGAGAATTAATTTCATTCTCGTTTCAGCCCTAATAAATATATTTCAATACTACATCTTTATATTATTTAATACTACATTTTTATATTATATATTTTATATTATATAAATGTAATACTACATTTTTATATTATTTACTTGTAGATACTAGAGCTTTTAGTTCTGGAGGGTTTAAATAAATAAATAAATGCTGAAGGCAGCCTGGTTTGACCCAACTGTTCCATTTTTGCTGAACAGTTCAGTGGAAACAGAATGGCCGGCTAATGAAATTTCTATCCAAATTCTGCTTGAAAACTTTTTTCAGTTGGAATTCCGATCAAATCATTTTGTGGACGCAAACGGATAGGGAGTTTGGGGATAGGGAGTTATACATCTGTGTGTTTTTATTGTAATGTCAGCTGCCCTGAGCCTTCAGGCATACGGAGGGGATAAAAAATTTAATTAATTAAATAAAATTACTGCAGCCATACTGCACGTGTGCAAAATGGCCACCACGGTACACCAAAATGGAGACCACCATTCGGCACAATGGAAACAACATTTGCTATTTGGCACACATGGAAAATGGCGTAATTATTTTAATCATTCCGTTCTGAAATCAAAATGGAATTATATTGTACATTACAATTTTCAATCAGAATGAACACCATGCCCACTTCAGAAAGAATAACTCAAGGTAAAAAAAAAATTTCAGCCCTAGGTTGGACATCCATCTTTCGGGGATGTTGCAGCTGTACTAATCCTGTATCCGAGGACGGAGTTAGACTAGATGACCCTTAATGTCTCTGTATGGTCCTGTGATTCTAGTATGCTATCAAATCTCTCTCACAATTCAAATCAAAATAGGTGCATGAATTAAACTGTGATGCAGGATCATTGCTCTGCCGTTCATTGGGCTCAATCCCAAAGCCCACACAAACCGCTCGGAACTACGTGCACACAAACTGTGCATATCCCCAATGCCGACCCATTGGGCCATGCAGGAAATGCAGGTGCGTATGCATGCGGAGCTTCCGCACGGTTTGAACCGAGCTCACCGTCTGTATTCACTTACAAGGAACGTCAATGGGAATCTTGCTGTTGCCTTTAAATGAAAGAGAGAATTCCGTCCTTACAACAATCCAGACACCTCACCTGGAATGGGTCCACACATCTTTAGTGCTTTAGTTTAGTGGGTCGCAGTTGCAGGCACTCCCATGTAATGACGGGTAGTTTACACACAAATGCAAAGGAAATATATACACATGGATATATCCTTACTGTTCATTGCTGGCAGGAAGGCAACGTCAAAAATCTTGCGGACCAGCACCTCCATGAGTGAAACCTGCATCAGGGGGGAAAACAATTTAATGGGCATGTCTCAAACAAAAGAGCCAAATTCTGGGGCCATAGCTGTATCAGCACAGTGGGCATTTTTACACACACATTCAAGTTCCAGATGTTTCAATCTTCTGGGTTTACAAGCCCACAAGTAAGTTCCGGATGCATTTTTCTCACACACACACACTGCCCTGAGGCAGTTCCTGGATGCATTCTTCACACAAACGCTGCCCTGAGGCAGCCTAAAGTAGCCGCAGCTGTAGACATGACAGGCTGCCACGGAAACCAAGTGACCACAGCTGCCTGGAGCAAAGCAGTTTAGCAGCAGAACGTTTTACACACGAACGTTCTGGGAGATGTTTCATGCAGAAGTTCAAAGATCCGGATGTTTAAGATCTGGGTGAGTGATTTAGGCACACAGAAAGTTCAGGATGTAACAACAAGCATCCAGGAGAAATGTGTGTGTAAAAACACCTTGCTGCATACAGGGCCTTCACGCAATGCTAAGCTGCCCTCCCCGACTCCTCGCTCCCCTCCCCTAACTCCTGCTGATATCCTCCATCCAATACAATCTGTTACTTGAGCTCTGTGTACTCCTATCTTCACCACATGGACCAGCCAGCCATCATTCTCCATGTAACCAAGCCAAGCGCGTGCACCTGGGACCTCGCATCTTTGTGAATGTTACACTCCTTGTCTCTCCCTTTGTTCCCCTTCCTTCATCTCCCCCATCCTCACCCCCACGCCCATCTCTCAGATTGTACGCCCTAGGGCAGGGACCGTGTCTATTCTATTACTTTGTAAAGCACCAGGTACATTGCTTGCGCTATATAAATGCTTGATAATAATAATAATAATAATTAATAATGGTCTTACATCAAATTTGCCAACAGATGAAGAAGCCAAGGAGAGCTCAGTCCTACCAGGGAAAAAGAAAACATTCAAGTGAAAGTCCAATAGCATCTTAGTTTGTTTCATTTCAACAACTGCTTCCATGTTTACAATGTTCTGTGCACAAACGCAGAATCTCTCTCTGCCCCCATTATCACTGCTCCTGCAGAACGTACTCCCTGAGAGCCCATCTATTGAGGATAAAACAGAATTTTGAAAACATGCCCTACTTGTCAAGCTTGACGCTGATCTTTAGTTTGTTGTCTTCAACGGAAAATTCCGCCAGCAATGTAGTTTTCTGAAATTAGAAGGTGAAAAGTAATTGGGGCAGACTCTCTCCTGAGGAGGGCCAAAATGGGACCTAATTTACTGCTTGTGGCAATCCCCGCATTTTGGGACACTGTGTTGGTTACCTGGATACCTGAAAAATCGGTAATTTCCCATGACCAATTTGCAATTTTAGTTTTGTATTTTAATGGATTTTTGAGTGTTATCCATGGGGCGAGGTTTGATGGGAGAGAGTAGATATGGGGCGGTGGTACCACGGCCCCCCACTGAGACATGGGTGGGGGTTGTGCCATGGCCCCCTGGTGAGAGGGATACAGGCATGGGGTGGGGTGCCACAGCCCCCTCATTAGAGGGGGCATAGGCAGGCGTTTTCTTGGTCTGAGAGAGGAAATGGGAGTGACTGGGAAAGAGAAGGATAACTTTAATTTGGGGGGGGGGGTTAACTTCATCTAATGTTTAATTGGGTTTTTGTATTTCTTTTTTATTTCATTGCAATACATTTTTTGTTGTAGCCACTCTGAGTCCTTTGGGAGAAGAGTAGGATATAAATCACTATTAATAACAATAAAACAATAATAACGTATATTATATTATTATTATTATTATTATTATTTTATTTTCCAGTTATTGATCAGTAAATTAGGATGGAATCTCAAAAAGCAGTACCAGAACTTGGTGCTGCAGGACTGGAAGCCGGCATTCTCGGACATCAGGTACCTGAGCTGGGCACTAAACAAGTCCCAATTATTACCCCAAATTTTCAGGTCAATCCAGATCCTGGAAATTCGACAAGTATCCCTGTTTTTGCAGTTACTCATATAAGCCCTAATCCTGAGGTCATTCCAGAAAGGGGGGAAACAGATTTCCCAATGGGGTCCCTCCAGAGGAGGGAAATTTTATCCCATGTTTTCCGGAGCAAGGAAGGGAAGGACACCGCTAACCAGGGGCCTCTACAACTCAAGAGAATTCGCTGCAAGAAACCGTTCATGGTAAGAAACTGTTCGGTTTCATTGGCTGGTTTGCTCTTGTGATACTTACGATATTCAGGGTGCAGAGGGTCTGGTGGGCGTCGTTTGGTTTGGATGCCAGCACTTCGGCCATAGCTGTGAGCTGTATCAAGCCTTTATCTTTCTGCAGGGACACTGCGGGGATATCGGGAACCGACACCTTCAGCAGCAGAGCCCGGTGCTCAGGGAACTTCTGGAAAATCTGTGAGTGTTCCCAGGGAGAAAAGGAGACACAGAAAATGGTATATATGAATGAATGAATGAATGAACAGCAAACAAACAACAAAAATCAAACAAACAACAACATTAATAATTGCAGATTCATAGATTTTGGGTAGAGTCAAAACAAGGACCCACAAAAATTGGTAGGCCTGTTGAATTTCCAGTATCTGAAATGAACTGAATATTTGAGTATGTTCTGGTACCCGAACCAGTTTTTGATTGGGTCTCTGAAATATTAATCACCAATGATCAAAATAGCAACATACCAACACAACAGCCAATTACCGAAATACAGAAAAACATTCTGAAAATCCCCAAAAAAATCCAGGACAAATTTGGGAGAATCCAAATTTGTCCTGATTTGTCCCTCATTTTCTGGGATTTCCCCCGCATTTCAGTAATCAGTTGTCAATATGTCAATATTTCGATGATCAGTATTTCAGTTTTTCGGGTACTCAAAACAGTATTCAAGTACTGATTCGGGTATCCAAAATGGTACCCAAAAATGTGGATATTGCCCACGGGTACCAAATTAGGTACCCATTTCAGCTCTAATTTGGGGGTTAAAGGAAACCACTTGAGATCATCTAGACCAAACTATGTAACACAGACCATAGCATTTCCACCTGTTTTATCTGACCGTGAAACCCAAAACCAGACTAAGTATACAATCCTTCAGCTGGGTAGTGCTGGCACAAGTCTCAGTGTAGTTAATGGGGCTCATACCAATGCTAACAAGCTACCCTGGGCACTACGCAGCCAGAGGGCCACATTCTAAGTATTAAATTGGAGTAAATACACACCACAGGCACTTGGAGGTGGACGATCTACTAGGACTGTTTCAATACAGCACATTAACCATGGAGCAAAGAAGCTGGTTTTATCTCTGCTTTATCACTGCTGTCTGTTGGATGATATGGGCACCAGCCATCAGATATCAATGGAGGACAGCAGCCAATCCACTGAGTGCAGCTACTCTTAAAGAAAATCCTGGCCTGAATTTAGATTATCTTGTCTAGATTTGAGGAACAGGGGCTTTATCTCTGATCTTACTAAAACAGAGATAGCGAGAATCCTCAGCTGCATGGTGTAATTTTAGGGGGAATTGGGAGGCATGTCCCCAACTTGCAAACTGGGGGATCATAGACTTCTTCTCCCCCCTCTATGCTGTACTCCCAACTCTTGAGAGTATTTGGATTTCCCAGGCACGGTGACAGCCCTAGGGTGTCTGGGGCACTGCCCTACTGGCCTCCTCTGTGCCCCAAATCAAACAGAGCAATTTACCTTTAAATCCTGGGCTCCCCGGGCTTCCGACAGCACTGCGGTGGAGTTCAGAGCCCCGGCGTGGCTGTCTCAGACGCGCCAGGGCTCCAAACTTCCGGGTTGGATGATTGTGCATGCGCTAGCGTGTTGCTTGGCTCTGCGCATGCGCAATCATCATTTCAATGCAGCCGAGGTGGATGTCGCGTGAAGGGAGGGACTGGGAGGCGGGGCCGCAGGGGATTACACTGCACCACCAATGAAAACAATCACAAGAGAGTCACACACAGCCGAGGGAGCCCTGCAAGGGCAAACTTTTAAATAATGCATACTGGGCAGCTAGAGGTGCTGTCCAGCGCACGTACTGGCAACATGTGCCAGCCGCTGGGGGCAGGCTTTCATGGAGGCTAATGGATCACAAAACCCACATGGCAGATTGTAATTGGGGCTGTAGCCCTTTGTGCCTGGGGGGGAGGGGGGTGGACCCGGAGTCAGGGGAGCATTAGCATGCCTCTATGCGTTGTGTGTGTGACGTGCATGGAGTGGACGTGATTGGCTGGCTGAACAGTGGGGGGGGCGGAGGGAGAGAGTGCTTGTGTGACTGTTGATTTTTAAATTTCTTCAGAGTGTCTCTGTGCGGGCTTTTCCTCTCACGTGGTGATGAGAGGGTGGGGGCTGCCTGCTGCAGAGACTGAGTGAGAGACCATATAGAAGGTGATACCAGGCACCATTTTATCTCTCTTTGGCTCTTTCTGAAAGTGTGACTCAGTTGCTCTTCTGAGAGAGAGTTTTGCAGTTGGCCATCCCGGCTGAGACGGAATATTTTTCAATTCACTCACACCACTGTTAGTGTTAGATTAGATTTATTTAGTATTTTATTATTTTTAATAATAATAATCATCTCAAGGAAGCTAGTTAGGTAGTGTAGTGTGCCATGCCCCCAACTTGGCAGGGCCAAGTGGGTCCATCATCTTTGAAGCCCAGGCCAGCATCATCTTGCCCTCGCTTGAGTGGGGAAGAAGACGCTGCTCAGCCTGCCCTGTGGACTCAGTCCTGCTGCTGGTAAGTACTTTGGGGAGTCGGGGACCCATCTGGAGCTCGGGATTTGCTTTTTTGGGAAGGGAACCACGGGCGGGGGGGAGGAGGGACTTGTCTTGGGAGGAGGGAGGGGGGATGTTATAATAGTGATTTGTTTTAATTATGAATTGTGAATTTATTTGTGATTTTATTATGAATTTACTTATGAATTATGGGGTGCACTGGGAGTGGGGGGGATTTGAGTTGGGCTGGGCATTGGAGTATGTAGGGTTGCCAACTTGCCACAGATGCAAATTCTAAGAGGGCACTTATGAGATATGCAGGTTGCAGGGCTGCAGTGGAACCAATGCAGCCCTGCAACCTGCATATTTCATAAGTGCCCTCTTAGAATTTGCATCTGTGGCAACCTGAAGTGGGGGGAGTGGGCGCACTGAGAGACACGGGGGCTGGGGGGGCGACACATGGAGTCTTTCTGGGGCTGGGGGTGGACTAGAGGGGCCTGTGTGAGCTTGGACAATAGGCATTTTGTTGGTGCTGATGCTGGTCTGCTGGAGGGGCCTGGTTTGGTGGCATGGAGCCCCAAAGGGTGCCAACCAACTGTTAAAAACAGGCCTGCTCTGACCATGGGCAGGCATTGGGTGCTGTGGTTGCTAGGAATGGTGGTCTGCAGGGGCCTAGACTTCTTGAAATGGTTTCCTGAAAGGATCCAAGCTGTTAAAAACAGGCCTGCTGTGTGTGTGCATGGGCTTTGCTGCTAGTGAAGGCCCCGGCCCATGGGGGCCAAACTGAGAGATTGTGCTTGTCAAGGCATTTGGTAACTTGGAGCTCCTTAGGCAGCAAGCCGTATCCCAAATAAGACAAGTAAGGATTTTCTTCCAAAGTCTGTCTGGTATCCCTGCTTTCTTCAGCTCTTCTCCAAAAAGGACTGAAGTTCTGGATGCGGTGGTGAAAAGAAGGCTCCCCTCAAAGTAGCTAAAACATGCTGGAACTTCAGTGTGCGGACAGTCAAGGTCATCTATGAGCACAGAGAGGACCTGGTCGAGTGCATCCACCCTCCCCCCCATTCCCCAGTCTCACACACCCTCCCCCCCTTCCATGATCCCGGGCCCCCAGCCTGAGGAGACACTGGGGAAGGGGGGGTGAGCGACAGGGGGGACTCGGGGAGCAGAGGCTGGGGACCTGGGATGGAAGGGGGGGAGGGTGTGCGAGACTGGGGAGTGGGGGTATTTTGGGGGGGTGTTGTGGGGACAGAGACTG
>QEPC01014492.1:6560244-6588169 GCA_003113815.1 Sphenodon punctatus | reverse complement strand
ACACACGCAGCAGAGGGTGAGCGGGAATTAGTATTTAATGCCCCGTGATTCAATTGAGGTTTTGAAATCGTGAGATGTAACTGTTAGTCTGGTGATCTGTCTGATTTTAAACCTGGCAGAGGAGGTGACTATAACCTGCCTAACTGAAATTGCTGGATTAAGTAATGTAATGTCCATCCACTGTTAACCCTGAGAACTCCTTGCTGCTGGCTGGGTTATGCCCTGGCTTCCCTGACTCCGCCTACCGCATCCCTGGCTCCGCCCCTAGGCTAGGCTCCGCCCCTAGGCCCGCTGGCCTTACCACCCCAGTGCCCCTCCAACATCAAAACCCACCAGTCACCCCTGGTTATTGCTAATGTAGTTTAGAAGTAATTAGTTATTAAGAGTAGGCAGTTTTGGACCTGCCCCTGCCCCCAAGGAGAGGTACAGTGGGCATTCATTGGGAGGGTGGAACCTCTCCTTGGGGGCAGGGGTGTGTCCACGGCCGGGGGACACCCTAAAGTCTTGGGGCACCACCAACAAATCATGTGGGCTCAGCCATAGGGGCCTCTACACCAACTGGTCCCACCACCATGTGCCTCCAGATGCAGTGTTTGACTTTAGGAGTTACTGGGCTTCTATAGGTCCAATGAAGCCTGAAGTCACACTGTCTGGAGGCCTCAAGACGACCAGCTGTGTGACCTGAACAGTGAATGGACTGGCAGCCTACCCTAGAAAACTACAGGCAGCCAAGGACAGCATGAAAATAAAGAGTGTTCAGGATAATGGTTAGTGACGGCATGGGGATTGGGAGTGTCCTGGACCTTTTCTTTGGGGGAGTGGTCCACAAAGAAGCAAAATTAAAAATGTCATTCAAAATACAAACATTTAAATTAATTTGCTTCTTTTTTCTATCTAGTTTGTCTGAGATCTGGCATGATTCCACACCTCGCCTCACTCTCCTTGTGAGCAGAGGAGAAAGTAGGTAGGAGCGCAGCAGGAGAGAAGGCTGCAGACAACAAGAAAACCCTTTTCCCCTGTTCCCCACTGATCCCATCTGTTCCCCCTTTCTCTTGTCGTTAGGGATGGGCAAACGCAGTTTGGAAGTTCGAAGTTCGGGCCAAACTCGGCCTGTACAGACGACCGAACTGAACGTCCGAACCAAACGCTCGAACGGCCGAACAGTTCGGAAAAGTTCGGATGAGTTCGGGGATGGGAAAACTGTGACTGGAAGGTGGGAAAAACTTGACTGGAAGTGGGAGGCAGCTGAGGAGCAGACTTCCTGGCACCAGGGGTGGAGACCAGGAGTGGTTTAGGGTCAAAACAAAAAAACAAAAATTGAATTCGGTTTTGGTATCAATAGCGCTATTTTCGGTTGTTCGGCCAAACCAAACTCCGCCGAACCGAACAGCCGAACCCAAACTCGGATTTTGGACTGAACGACCGAACATCCGAACCACGTTCTGTTCGCCCATCCCTACTTCTCGTGCTCCAAAACCAAACCTTTTCCTTCCGACTTCTCCTCTGTCCTGTTCTTCTCTTCCCTTTCATTCTCTTCTGATTCGGCTTGTCACAGAACAGGGAGCTAACTCAGTGCTTCCAAGTTCTCCAAGCCAGAAGGAAGGCTTGTCCCAAAGCCTACACCTTCAGTAGACTACAGGTGGCCAAGGATGCCATGAAAATTGAGGATTCGAGTTTTCAGGATAAAGGTAGGTGATGGCAACGTGATCTATTTTTTTAACCTACTATGGTTAATTTGGACCTAGTGGGAAAGAGAGTGTACAGGACCCCCAGTAAGAGGGTTCTCTATTCCCCAGTGGCAGTGCTTCACACAGCAGCATTCCCAGTATTAAGTAATGTAACGTCCATCCAATGTTAACCCTGGGAACTCCTTGCTTCTGGGTTATGCCACGCCACTGGCCCACCGTTGACCTGGCTCCGCCCACCGTTGACCTGGCTCTGCCCCTAGGCTCACCGGCCTTACTGCCCCTCCAACCTCAGAACCCACCAGCCGCCCCTAGGATTTCCCCTGCCCCACACCATGCTCTCTATCATGTTCCTGTCCAATGTCTTCCAAACGGAAGATCAAAGGTGTGAGAGCAGTTACAGCCTGCTAGGACGCATCCTGACTTCCAGATTTGTCCTTCAAAGCTACATACCACCCAGTATATCGGCTCAAGTGGTCTTTGCACACGCAGGGTGGGAAGGAGCTCAAGGTGGGGAAAGCAGGAACCACTGAATAATCTGGGAGTTGTGGGTCAGAATCTAGGGGGGAAATCTGGAGCAGGTTATGGACGGAGCATGGGGAGGGGGGGAGGCAGAGCAGGAGCAGGAATAAGAAGAAGTAGGTGGAGTAGGAGGAGGGGGCACAAAGTTCGGCAGGGGCAGCATGAGAATGTCAGGGTGAAGTATCCAGGGGCATAATGTTCTTCCTGACATTTGCCGAATTAGCTCCTCAACACACGGGCATGAACGTCCATTATAAAAAACAGAGCAGACTCACCGAAGGAATCAAAGCCCCGAGAGTCGATGTCGTCAGAGGAGGGAGCTCAGGGAACTGGAAAGAGAAACAGGAAATCATCCCATTCAAGGCATGCTGGGATTTTCATCATGTGATCATCGTTCTCCCGTTCAGTACGGTATGAACGTCAGCCAGGACAGACCCCCAAGAGGCCTCTTGCATTTGCAAATCCAAGGGTAGTATTTGGATCCAGATTCATGTCTTTGAGAACTTTGACTTGCTTCATGGCTGAGGACTTTAACTTTTTGGGGGGTGGGGGGGAGAAATCGGCTTTTATCAAAACTAAACAAAATTAGGGTTGCTTTAAAAAATAATAATCCTGAATTCCCAAACAACAAATACTAAAAACGGCAACGGCATGCACCCTTTGAAAACGTGTACAGGAATTTGAACTGTCAAAATTTGTTGAATTCAAATTTTGGCACAAACATTCACCCCCAGCATAAGCTTTAAATAATGTCATAATCCCGCGTTCTGCGTCCCTCTCGCCAGGAGACCCTTACCCTGCCACTGCAGTGTTAGGCCTTGGCTTCTCCCTCCAGCCAAGACACATCAGAGAGGCCTACACTGTATCTGTTGTTAGTTCTAGTCCCAGAGCTTTCTCTCACTCCCTCAATAAAACCACCACCTTTCTTGATCCAGGTCCCCACCTAGTTAGAAACTGACCTTCTCTCTCATTTTCTCTCTTGATTTCGGCTTCTCATTCCCCAGCTCGTCACAGTCTGGTTGGGTATGAGTAACTCCTCACCGCCACAGCCATGCAGTCTCCCCCAAACAAGATGACCCATCATGACCCAATTCCTCTTCTCAACAAGACAGGTGCATAGGGGAACCCTTGTGTAGTTGCAAAACGCCATATGCTACTGAATCACCTGGCATCCTGGGGGGAATGCCTTGGATACAGCATACATAGGCATTTGCTCTCCGACTCACCATGCCATCAGAGATGTCTATGTCCAGCAACCCTTCCTTCTGCATGACAGCAATCACGGAAGTTAGGAAGTTGACTGACAGCCCAAGCTGGGAAGAACTTGTGTCTGCCATGGGCGGCAGTGGTGGGATCGGTACCCTGGGTGGGGCCGGTGGTGGAGTCTGCGGTGTGGATGGTCTCCTTGGTGGGGCTGGTCTCCTGGGCAGCGCTGGTCCCCACGGCGGCACCTGCTGTATCTGTTGCACCGGTGGCATGGGGGGGGCCTCCGGCCTGCCCAATGGGTAGTCGAGGACACCTCCCGCCACCTGGCCAACTACAGACTGAAAGCAAGAGACAAAGCATGACAGGCATTGCTGGGTGTTGGGCAGCATCTCACCGCAATGCTAACCTGAGACTCTTTTGGTTTGGGATTCACTTGCAACATGGATTGGACTTTTAACTAATCTGGAATGGAATTTGTCATGCTAGTGCACTGTCCTCTTCCAGGTTTTTACTAAGTAAAAACACAAGAATGCTGAAGGCTTATGCCTTATCCCGTACTAAAAAATCCATTGGGGTTTATCCCCCAGCAACCTCAACAGGAAAAAGATCAGAGGGCCTGGGGCAGGATCTAAAGTCTGTTGAGGTCAATGGGAGTCTTCCATTCCACTGCACATTGGATCAAACCCAAATGGAGGCGTCTTGTGTTCACGGCCTGGTTTGATTTAGCATGGGGCCAGGGATTATCCCTGCAGAGGCGCCCTGTGCTAAACTGGGATCATGACAATGTCATGATGAGATTGCCATGAGTCCAGTCCAGCACAGGGCACCTCCATGTACAACACTTACATTTAAATCCAGTTGAATAAACTGGCCGGTTACTAGTGGAAGGCTGGATACCGTGTACTGGACACTTCTCAGTATCCCCAGAGGAACCAAAGCTGCATTGGAACAAAGACAAAATACAAAGTCCTCAGTTTGACTATGTACTCCCTCCTCCACTCCCAACCAGCTGCCCATTCTCCCACAAACATCCACGACCCGCCTGTGCACCGCAACATGGCTCTTGAACCGCTGTAGTATGTCTGTGAGGTTTGGGAGGGGACATAATTCCACCAACCATGGTGGTGGATGAAAACAAAGGCTCCAGGCAGTCTGTCGGTTCCTGGAGATGACAATAAAAACCTCACCAGAACACTGGCTCCTAGTCCCAAAACGCAGAGCGAATGAATGCTAAGGAGGCACGGGACCAGACCCAGAAATAGAGCTGGATCAAAACAGCTGTTCCGGTTTCGCAGAAGACTTTCTGCACAAACAGAACAGCTATGGGATTTTTTTTTATCTGAATCCCAACCAAGAAAATAAAAAGAATAACTAAAAAATGTGTCTGTGCAAAGTGGCCACCAGACCGGTTTGCCTGTGTGCAAAATGACTGCTGCCCATATCCAAAATGGCAGTGGGAGGCAGCTTTCCCATTTTATGTAGGGGCGGCCAATTTCCACGTGTGCAAAATGACTACGGAGCCAATGTGCACATGCTCAAATTCACTTTTGTTTGGGTTTTTTGCTCTGATCTCTGACTGGAACAAATAAAATGCCTGGTTCTGATCGAAATCGGAACCAGGCAAAATTCTGGAATCAGCCCTACCCAGAAAAATGTCTAACTGCAGTTTCCAATAAACTTCCAACTCTGATTCAATTCCAAGTGTTCTCTTAGGTGCAAAATGTGACCCTAGTAGAGATTTCTTACTGCCCACTAATCTGGGGGCAATTCTACTGCAAGGGAAAGGAAGGGATGGAAAAATACGCAGGGGAGGAAAAACATGAGTGCAATGTAATGCTGCTTTTTGGACGCAGCTTGTAGGGATGGGTTAGAGTTATGACAAGGGAGCCCTCTGGAATTCTCACAACCAGGTACCGAGTAAGATTGGGTACAAAATAACCCATTTCCACTCTATGACAAACTAGAGATGAACCAGGTACAACATTCGCGGCCCATTTGGAGGAATCTGTTGGGTGCCTGGTCGGTGTCTGAGTGCCGAGTCGGGAACCTGATGACCCGAAATAACAGGTATTACTGTTATTGAGTTACCAACTTTCCATTTTCCTGACCAATCGTGGTAACGGAAAACTAGAAAATGGGTACGGGAAACCAGAAAATCAGTATGGCGAGTCATTAAATCGATAAATCTGCTAATAAATCGGGCACCAATTGGGTAGGGCTGAAACGAGAATCAATTTGATTCTGGCAAAAATCTCGTGAGAATCAAGGACCGTACCAAGATCTTGCTGGGACCTCGGTAGCGGTTCAAGACTCTTGCAAGGATTTAGTTTTAAAAAAACCTAAAAACTGCATGCACAAAACGGCTGTTGGGATGTTCTTTGCACGTGCCGCCTTATTTTAAAGGGTCCGCTGTTCTGTTTATGCACAAAATAGCTTCCATGCCATGCACAGAACCTCTGCCCTTTTTCAAAACGACAGTGACTCTGCCAGTGCCATTTTGGAAAAGGGTTGCGCGTGTACGGCAATGGCCAAGGGAGCCATTTTGTACATAAACAGTTATTTATTTTTTTACCCAATTTCATACCCAGTCTTACTCGGTACCTGGTCGTGAGAACTCCAGAGGGCTCCCTTGTCATAACTCTAACCCATCCCTACAAGCTGCGTCCAAAAAGCAGCATTACGTCGCACTAGTGTTAGGCCCCTCCCCTGCATATTTTGTTTGGTTTTTAAATGGGGGGGGGGAATCTCAAAGAGAAATTGTCAAGATTGGGGCTTTACTCAATTCTCCCTTTTTCTCAATTCCTATCAAGAAGCTTGATTGTCGATGAGAATCGAGAGAAAAATGGATCAGTTCCCCCATGTTACCGGGTCGGGCACCGTAATTTTGACAGGTCTACCCAATCGTTTGCAGGTATTCGTTTCAGCGGGAGACAAGACCTCCATTTGGAGGTCTCAGGTTCAGGGTCTGGGCAAGTAAACAGAACTAAACCCACGGGACAAAATCTGCTCATTTATCCCCCCAGCTCCCCATATCTTTGACCCAACAGGAAGGATAGAGGGGATGGGGTGAAAAGAACTGAGGGAGGAAAGGGGAAAATCATTGACAGAAACTTACAGTTGATGAGTCCCAGCTGATCATTGACCAGGCCCAGCACAACCTCGACGACAGGACAGAGCTGTGGAGAGACAAGTCTCTGGTGAGGCCTTCGCAGCAAGACCAGCACCACAGCAGAGGTTTGCATGAGTCAAAATAGAAGGGCAGCACCTGAATTTCAGTGATTTCCAATGGAAACCAGATGCCTAACATTACTCTGTGCCTCGGGCACCCACCTCTGCACGACTGCAGGTTAAATCAATGTAACTCCATTGATCTAGGTGGATTTACACCAGATGAGCATCTGGCCCCTGGAGAGTACTCTGCTCCCAGCCAAGTGCATGCACAACCATCGCTTGCGTTGATTACAGGCGGGCGGAAGAGGCAGTCTTCTTGACTCCAAACCCTCTTCATCATTTTCAAGGAGAAGGGAAGAAAAACCCAGATCTCGAGACATGAATTTAGCCAGGAAAGATGATTACAAAACTGTCAATCCAATGGCAGAAAATTGCTCTGAGTTTCACTGGATCCTACCACCAGACCAAACACAGATGAACTCACGGAAATCACAGCCTAGCCCAAGGGACAGGGGGACACTGAGACTCGTACGTTCTCATGAGATCTTCTCGTCTGAGTGGACTCCTGTATCGCTCAGGTCACGGAATTTTATTTTATCCCACGTGGCCCAACAGGAGGGATAGAGGGATGAGGTGCAAAGAAACAGAGGAAGGAAAGGGAAAACAGGGACAGTTATGACTCAGTCAAAATCCCTAAATTGTGATTGTCTGAAATGAATGTGCCCTTGAGAAGCTGAGGAGGACACAGGGCCTTGATTTGGCGACTTTAAGATACACTGAATCTTCTCTCTCTCCCCGGACAGTCTCTTTCAATGGTTGATAACTGCCCCCAAACCCAATTTAAAATTGTGCCTTCTTCCTAATTTGAATTTATATTTCATACAGGCATCGTGAGTTTTCCAGATTGCTGTATTCACATCTGTGGGGGGTAGGGGTGGGGGGGTGATTCTGTGGGGCAGGTTGGATCCTACTGCAATTCAAGTCAATGGCTCAATTTCTGTTGACACAACTGGTGCGGGAACAGAGCAGCGGGGCACACGTTAAGTAGGGATGGGCGAACAGAACGGAGTTCGGAAATTCGGTTCGGTTTGGTTTGAAATTTGAGTTCGGAAATTCGGTTCGGTTCAGTTTGAAATTCGAGTTCGGTTCGGAAGTTCGGTTCGGTTGACCAAACAGACAAAGTTCGGTCGAATTCCGAACTTCCGAACCAAGTTCGGCCATTCAAAACCAGGTTTTTTGGTGTGTGTTGCCACTACGGATGGGCGAACAGAACGTAGTTCAGAAATTCGGTTCGGGTTGGTTTGAAATTTGAGTTCGGTTCAGTCGACTGAACAGACTGAGTTCCGTCTGAACTCCGAACTGCATTCGCCCATCCCTAACGTTAAGATGCTCAATTGTTCCTTCGCTGGAGTGCAGTCCGCCACCCTTCAATTCAATGGGAGGCTTGCCATTGTCGTCCATCATGGAGGCTGGCACCCTAAATATCTTCCTTTACGTTTCAGGCTTTCTGTAACCTGAGAGTTTTCCAAAGTCGGGGAGTTTCCAATAGACACTGTGCACTTCAAAATGAACCATCACGGCAGCCTCAGAGATAGACCCTATTCAAAGCTCTGCATCCAAACATCTTGAACATGGAAGAAGTGGGAGGTGTGAAATGGAAACTTATATCAGG
Source organism: Sphenodon punctatus (assembly GCA_003113815.1). NCBI lineage: Eukaryota > Metazoa > Chordata > Lepidosauria > Sphenodontia > Sphenodontidae > Sphenodon > Sphenodon punctatus. Next base: position 6,579,913 of record QEPC01014492.1, on the reverse strand, counting down.
TTCTGTAGGCTCTGGGTAAAAACAAACATGACGTGGGCCCGCACTGGCCCACTGTGGCCTGGGACTCACCTGTGCGTGTGGTCCTGCGCCACCGGACGTTGGCCCAGGGCTGCTGCGGAAAGGGTAGGTGGCTGCTCTGGTCTGCGTCCTCAGAAAATCCTGCTCTGAGGCGCAGCCCAAGCCAAGGACCACCCACGCAGGCCTTAATATTTGTTCAGCCCCACCGTCCCCACCTCAGGGCAGGGCCAACATGGCTCTCCGTCTTGGCGGGGGGCAGGGGCAGGACCAGTCAGCCGCATGTTTATTTGGCTCCCCACCCTACCTAGTGCATGATGGCTCCCCGGCCGCAGACACGTTAGTTCAGTGACCCAAGCCGGGGAGTGGTGGCCACTGGTTCCTACCCCGGGCTGGGGAGCCCAGCTGTTTTTACCATCCCTCTGCCAGAACAACAGGTTAAACTAAAAAAAAAACACACCTCAGCCTTGGGGAGCACAAAACCTGGATTGAAACGTTACAAAATCTTAACTCCGTCTGAAAACAGATTTAACTTTTAAAGCCAAGGGGAGCACACACACACACACACCAGAGGGAGAGGAGCACAGAGACCCACTTAGAAAGCGTGTTATTTATTTTTCTAACAAATTACCATTTTTGTTCTGAAGGTTCAAAAAAGCATTAGCTTATTGCAAGCATGTAACAGCCTGTTCAGAGGTGGCTCCCCATTAAATGAAGCCGTAACAGGATCTTACCAGATCAGGAAGGAGTTTTCCAAGGACTCGGGCCAATAGGTTGTCCACAATTGGGAGCAGGCTGAGACAAAAGAAAAGAAAAAAATGAAAAGGAGATAGAAAGATAGATAGTTGCTCAAGTTTGACCAAATTGTTCATTCCAGATAAACGTTTACTAATTGGTGGAATAGATTGCACCATCACACTCGTAATTATGTGCCACCAGATGCACAAACACACACCTGCCTAAATGCAAATAGTTACATATGCATAATCCCATCAGTGCAAATGAGAGTTGGGGGGGCGGGGGTGGAGAGAATAGACTCTTAATGATTCGTGCAGCCTTGCTTCAAGCATACATCTTCGATTTCCAGAATGGGCAATGTGGCCAGGTGACAACAAGGTCATCTGGTGCGTTGAAGGTCAGACCACCCCAGTTGGCACAGGCATGGAGATTTTTTCGAACGCCCTTAGGCAAATCCTTGCTGATCGTGGTTCCAGTCTGTGACACATGGGTAATACTTGCAATTTAGGGCAGTCTGCTGGGTGCCCAATGAGTACCAATTGAGTACCTAATTACCCACTGATTTATATCGAAGAAGTAGAAGTAGTAGTAGAAGTAGAAGTAGTTATATAGTGGAAGCAATGTACTTAGTGCTTTACAATCAACAATTCTAGACAGGTCCCTGCCCCCATGGGCTTAGTCTAAGAGACAAAGGAGGGGAGATGAAGGGGAGGAGAATGAAGCAGCCAACACGATGTATCTCCTGCCAGAGACAGAGCTCAGAAAACAGTGAGTGAGACGTTATTGCACAGAGCACCTTGGAAGATGAAAGGGCAGACTCGTATCGGGAAATGATCCAGGTCCAGCCTAGCAGACACAAGGGAGCGCTGCTCTCTGCCGACACAGGTCAGCGCAAGACACCTCCCACACCTACCCTCGGAGAAGTCGGATTTTAATGCCTCCAAGAAGGGTGTCACAGTTCTCAATCACCAGCTTGGGGTAGGCCGAGCTGTCCATCGTCAGCCTGACATTTGACGTGATGTTCACCTCCACTGCGACGTCAAGCAAGCCCAGGAGGCTACAGAGAAAGGAAGGCACAAAATCAAGAGATGAACGAAAGCTGGACTGTGCCAAAGTATGAAGGTGGTGAGGTGTTGGGGGAGTCCGGGGAAGAGGTATGCAATGATGATTCCCACCAGCCTTTCACACCGGCACAGCGTTGTCAGGGGGCACGATTGCTGCCCCTTGCTAGTGTTTTGCTGCTAGAGGTGTGTATGTTTGTTGTTTTCATTATTACAATAATGATAACAAAAATTGTTGTTTTCATTATCTTTATTGCAATAACAAAAACTTCAAATAACAATAATGAAAACAGAAATGAAAATGGCTTTTTGTTTTTTAAATCAATGTAAAAAACTGAAAAACGTATTTCTGGCTATACCTTTTTTGTTTCTTATTCAATTTTGATGAAACCTGGGGAGATTGTACCCCCAACAGAGAGCACTATGGTGAAAACAGACATGACGCTAACCACCCTTTAACCACCCTTGGTGGTCATTTATGCATGTTTCAGGGCTGCATAGGGCACCAATACAGCCTTGCAACATGCATAAATAACCACCAAGGGTGGTTAAAGGGTGGTTAGCGTCATGTCTGTTTTTACCCTATGTGTATTTTGAAAGGTTTGCATGAAACCTGTACAAATTATGTCCCTCCACAAGCTTACTAATCCTGCCAATTTGCAGAAGGATTGGATAAAGGGCCTTGGTGGAAGAAGACATTAACTTGAAAATACGTTTCCATCTATAACATTTTTATATTCCATTCTGTTTACAAGTTGTCAGGAATGTATCACATACCTTCTCTGTCATGTCTGCCAAACTACATGACAATATCATAAAGGGACCCAGTTATATAAGCAATTGAAGTTGTCCCCTTGAAGACCGTTTTTCAGATAAATAGCAGCACATGCAGTGCCAGTTAGAGGCAGGCACCTGGCATGTCAGGGGGAGGGAGGCTGTAGGAGGGAGGATGTGGAGCAACCCAAAAGACTGACAGACACATTCACTGGCCAATTACTGCATGCATCCAGCTTTACGGGACCGATCAGTAGTGGCTTCGAGGCAGGCATAGGGGGCGGCCCTCAGGTGAGCAAAGAAGAGAGATAACTGGGACTTTGGGGATAGTATCCCAGCAATCAGGAGACATAGTTTACACATCCAGGCTGGCCAGTTATCATCACAATCACATCCTGCAGCATTGTGACAGAGGACATAAGAGAATCTCTACTGGCTCTTTCCTAAACAGATGCTTCTGACTTCCCAGTAACAAGTGAGGGAGAGATGTTGGGATGGTCACAACACAGAATGGAGGATATTGGTTTGACATTTCCTCTGGCCAATTGGCATCACAAACCGATCTTATACCACAGTGACACGTAAGAGAATCCCTGGCATAGGCTCCTTTTCTCTGCATATGCTGTGCAGGCTTATAAAATTGGGACCCTTTATCACATCTTTCTGATATTTGGAAGAGATGACCATGAAAGTGTGATATAGATCCCTGCCAAATTTCATGTACACTGGTTGGACTACAAAGATGGTGCAGAAAGACATACATTTATAGGTTAATTGCTTATACCACCAGGACCCTTTATTCAATCTTTCTGAAAGTTGGCAGAGACTAACCTGGTTGGAGGAGCTAACTGTGGATGACACACTTCCCAGTGGTCTGTCCTACTCACCTCTTGCCGTTGAGGGCGACTCTACTGTACAAATCCAGGCGGACCCCAATCCCAGGCAAAAGCCTTACGTTTATTCTGGGAAGAGTCAGCTCCACAATTCTTAACCTGCCGGAGACAAACAGCGTGAGAAAGAGAGAAAGTGGAGCAACCCAGAGAGGCTAATCTTGAGGTCCATTCACTCAGCCTTCTCTCACAGAGCCATTATGCTGTGTAGTAGGAACATGGGTCCCTCTGAGAGGGCTTAGACCGGGGGGTGCGGAACCTCAGGCCCCGGCCCATGACTAATTTTTATGTTCCTGGATCTGACCCCTGGATCCAGTTCCTATCCCCAAGCACTGACAGACTGAGCTCAGGGGAAGGGAGCAGAGAGGAGGGCAGGCGCACAGGGAGAGGGGACAGATCACGCTGACAGACTGAGCTCAGGGGAAGGGGGCAGAGGAGGGCAGGCACACAGGGAGAGGGGACAGATCACGCTGACAGACTGAGCTCAGGGGAAGGGAGCAGAGAGGAGGGCAGGCACACAGGGAGAGGGGACAGATCGCACTGACAGACTGAGCTCAGGGGAAGGGGGCAGAGAGGAGGGCAGGCGCACAGGGAGAGGGGACAGATCGCACTGACAGACTGAGCTCAGGGGAAGGGGGCAGAGAGGAGGGCAGGCGCACAGGGAGAGGGGACAGATCGCACTGACAGACTGAGCTCAGGGGAAGGGGGCAGAGAGGAGGGCAGGCGCACAGGGAGAGGGGACAGATCGCACTGACAGACTGAGCTCAGGGGAAGGGGGCAGAGAGGAGGGCAGGCGCACAGGGAGAGGGGACAGATCGCACTGACAGACTGAGCTCAGGGGAAGGGGGCAGAGAGGAGGGCAGGCGCACAGGGAGAGGGGACAGATCGCACTGACAGACTGAGCTCAGGGGAAGGGGGCAGAGAGGAGGGCAGGCGCACAGGGAGAGGGGACAGATCGCACTGACAGACTGAGCTCAGGGGAAGGGGGCAGAGAGGAGGGCAGGCGCACAGGGAGAGGGGACAGATCGCACTGACAGACTGAGCTCAGGGGAAGGGGGCAGAGAGGAGGGCAGGCGCACAGGGAGAGGGGACAGATCGCACTGACAGACTGAGCTCAGGGGAAGGGGGCAGAGAGGAGGGCAGGCGCACAGGGAGAGGGGACAGATCGCACTGACAGACTGAGCTCAGGGGAAGGGGGCAGAGAGGAGGGCAGGCGCACAGGGAGAGGGGACAGATCGCACTGACAGACTGAGCTCAGGGGAAGGGGGCAGAGAGGAGGGCAGGCGCACAGGGAGAGGGGACAGATCGCACTGACAGACTGAGCTCAGGGGAAGGGGGCAGAGAGGAGGGCAGGCGCACAGGGAGAGGGGACAGATCGCACTGACAGACTGAGCTCAGGGGAAGGGGGCAGAGAGGAGGGCAGGCGCACAGGGAGAGGGGACAGATCGCACTGACAGACTGAGCTCAGGGGAAGGGGGCAGAGAGGAGGGCAGGCGCACAGGGAGAGGGGACAGATCGCACTGACAGACTGAGCTCAGGGGAAGGGGGCAGAGAGGAGGGCAGGCGCACAGGGAGAGGGGACAGATCGCACTGACAGACTGAGCTCAGGGGAAGGGGGCAGAGAGGAGGGCAGGCGCACAGGGAGAGGGGACAGATCGCACTGACAGACTGAGCTCAGGGGAAGGGGGCAGAGAGGAGGGCAGGCGCACAGGGAGAGGGGACAGATCGCACTGACAGACTGAGCTCAGGGGAAGGGGGCAGAGAGGAGGGCAGGCGCACAGGGAGAGGGGACAGATCGCACTGACAGACTGAGCTCAGGGGAAGGGGGCAGAGAGGAGGGCAGGCGCACAGGGAGAGGGGACAGATCGCACTGACAGACTGAGCTCAGGGGAAGGGGGCAGAGAGGAGGGCAGGCGCACAGGGAGAGGGGACAGATCGCACTGACAGACTGAGCTCAGGGGAAGGGGGCAGAGAGGAGGGCAGGCGCACAGGGAGAGGGGACAGATCGCACTGACAGACTGAGCTCAGGGGAAGGGGGCAGAGAGGAGGGCAGGCGCACAGGGAGAGGGGACAGATCGCACTGACAGACTGAGCTCAGGGGAAGGGGGCAGAGAGGAGGGCAGGCGCACAGGGAGAGGGGACAGATCGCACTGACAGACTGAGCTCAGGGGAAGGGGGCAGAGAGGAGGGCAGGCGCACAGGGAGAGGGGACAGATCGCACTGACAGACTGAGCTCAGGGGAAGGGGGCAGAGAGGAGGGCAGGCGCACAGGGAGAGGGGACAGATCGCACTGACAGACTGAGCTCAGGGGAAGGGGGCAGAGAGGAGGGCAGGCGCACAGGGAGAGGGGACAGATCGCACTGACAGACTGAGCTCAGGGGAAGGGGGCAGAGAGGAGGGCAGGCGCACAGGGAGAGGGGACAGATCGCACTGACAGACTGAGCTCAGGGGAAGGGGGCAGAGAGGAGGGCAGGCGCACAGGGAGAGGGGACAGATCGCACTGACAGACTGAGCTCAGGGGAAGGGGGCAGAGAGGAGGGCAGGCGCACAGGGAGAGGGGACAGATCGCACTGACAAACTGAGCTCAGGGGGAGGGAGCAGAGAGGAGGGCAGGCGCACAGGGAGAGGGGACAGATCGCGCTGACAGACTGAGCTCAGGGGAAGGGAGCAGAGAGGAGGGCAGGCGCACAGGGAGAGGGGACAGATCGCGCTGACAGACTGAGCTCAGGGGGAGGGAGCAGAGAGAAGGGCAGGCGCACAGGGAGAGGGGACAGAGCACTGACAGACTGAGCTCAGGGGAAGGGAGCAGAGAGGAGGGCACGCGCACAGGGAGAGGGGGCAGATCCATGGCACAGATCCATGATCTGGACCCACTTCTCCTTGCAAACACCCGCCCCTGCCCCCAATTTCTATGTGGCCCTTGGGCCTTCTACTCATGTTTAAAGTGACCCCTGGGAGAGAATATGTTTCCCTCACCCCGGACTTAGAGATTGTTTGAATTAGGCCTGGTTGGAAACCATAGAACTGTTTTCGTTTTGCAAAAAACCTCATTAATTTTGAAAAGTTAAGCACATAAAAGCCAGAAACCCCTGCATCCCATTCTGGTGTGTGCCATCTTGTCTAATGGTTCTCTAGAGCTACAGAGTCAACACAGAGAGCCAGACTCAAAAGCTGAACCAGTCTCACACACTGGGAATCACTCACAGAGCAGGATTCATACCCACAATGCATTTGGTCTACATCTATCCCCCTGCACAGACAAAAGTTCATTCTGAATTTCTGAGGCCCATGTTGTCTTCAACTAAAGATTCAAGCTTGCCTAGACTATAGACTGGGGACAGAAGAGGGCACGTAGGCCACCCAACCCCATGAGTTGGTAACTGGTACAAAGACCGTCCCGGTGCTTTCCTTACCCTGTGAGCCCCTGGACTGTGCTGAGCAGGCCTCCTTCCCCGAGGATACCGAGCACACCTCCACCACCAAGTAGGCCTCCATTGCCTAGCAGGCCTCCATTGCCAAGGAGACCACCGCGACCGCCGAGTATACCTGCCGTGCCAAGCAGACCTCCATCACCCAGCAGACCTCCTTGTCCTAGCAGGCCTCCAGCACCAATGCCACCGGGCGGGTTTCCACCAGGAACTTCACCACCTGCTCCTGGTATTCCCCCTCCACCGCCACCATACACCTGGCCACCGTAACCGCCACCGCCAAGGAGCCCTCCACCACCTCCTCCAAGCAAGCCTCCGGTCAACCCACCAAGCAGCCCTCCACCACCTCCTCCTCCAAGTAAGCCCCCGGTAATACCCCCAAGACGGCCACCACCACCGCCACCGCCAAGGAGGCCTCCCAGCAAGTCTCCGCCTGGACCTCCGTTGCCGAGTGGCAATTCCCTCATTGCACCTTGGAGGGCATTGGTTTGTACCAGGGAGCCTGCAACAGCTGAAAAACATGAAAGGCAAGAATTTAGCAGAAGGCAAAATGGCTCCTCTACTAACCTCTCTCTGGGCTGTGCCGCAGTGCCCGTGAGGGAGGCAGCATGCCACCCCTTTCCAACAGAGACAGGGGCTGCTGGGCTCTGACCGCAGGTGCTTCTGTGCTCTCCTCACCCCAATATCTATCACCCCTTCTAACCATGCAGTAAGCGGTCACTGGAACAAGTGGACTTTTGAGCCCCCTCACACAAGCTAGAGGGGCAAATAAAAACCTAAAGCCTCCACAGACCCTTCCCTTCAAACCCAGGGGGAAAGCCCCACATATCCCTGCTGCTTTCCTGGTTTCTCCTGCTTTCCAGAAATTTCTTGGCATTAGGCAGTTTCTCTCTGCTCCAGCAGCTCGTCCCCACAAAAGGAAAGGAGGGTGACCAGATCTCTTAGGGTTTTTTTCTCCTTCAAGATGGAGATGGGGAAGATAAGTCTCCTAAGAAAGCCGTTCCCATGGACCTGCAAGCCAGCAGTGAGTGACTAGGGAACTGGTTTCTGCTCCCTCTCCCATACAGAGGGAAGCGATGGTGGGATCATGGCACCAGGACAGGGCCCCCTAGATATGAGAGAGGCTTAAAGCAATTGCCCTTTGCTCCTCTCCAAAAATGACCCCATCTCTCATGTGGTCAAGTCTCTCTCTTATCCTCTCCTCCTCTGAAGATGGGTTATTGCAGACTGTCTGGGAGCTGGGTGCTTGTCCGATTGCTATTTTCAGCCCCTCCGTCCACCCAGTCCAGTATCCTGTCTCTGACAGTGGCAAGTCACGATGCCTCAGAGGATGGTGCAAGAGAGATTCCTCTCCCAGACTAGCATGTGCCCCACATGTGAGATGCCATTGGTGATGCACAAGCAGCATTGACAGTTGGCAAGGGGGCATCGTTACTAGGGATGTGCGAACGCGGTTCGGATGTTCGGAGTTCGGACCAAACTCGGTTCGTTCAGATGACCGAACCGAACGTCCGAACCGAACTCAAAAACGACCAAACAGTTCGGTCGCGTTTGGGTGAGTTCGGATGAGTTCGGGGCAGGAAAAACATGACCTGAAGGCCCATTCAGGTGGGGAAAACATGACTGGAAGGCCCAGGGAGGGGGAGGCAGCTGAGGAGCAGACTTTCTGGCACCAGGGGTGGAGACCAGAGGTGGTCTCAGGGCCAAATGATACCAATACCGAAAATAAAATCTTCAAAACCGGTATCGATATCGGTACCAATAGCGATATTCTGAATGTTCGGCTGAACCGAACTCCACCAACCAAACGACCGAACCCGAACTCAGTTTTCGAACCGAACGACCAAACGGCCGAACATGCAAACCGCGTTCTGTTCGCACATCCCTAATCATTACTGGGGTTTGAGGGAGTGCAGCGGGGTGGATGAGTGGACAGCCCATCCATTCCACAGTACTCTTACATCCTCACCGATTGTAAACTGCCTTGAGAATTTGGGAAGGGCAGCATATACTTTTAAATAAATAAATAAACAGACACACACCCCCCGCCTTTAATTGTGCCCCACGTTGGAGCATTGAAAATGGGGGCGCAGGTAAGGGGCCTCCTCATTTAGTACCTGCGAGCAATACCCACACTTTCGCATCTCGTCGGTACACGCCAGGCTACCGGATTGCCAATCGAAAACCCAGATACCTGGAGGAAATCAGTCATTTCTGTTGATGATTTTTCTGGTTCCCGATTGGTAAATCAGGACAGAAAACTGAAAAATCAGGACAGAAACGTGAAAAATTAGGACTGGAAGTTGATATCAAGGGACCAGAAGTCGATATTCTGAGACCGAAAGTCAGTATTCCAGGACATCGGGAATCCCAACTAGGTACCGATTAGTACCCAAGATTTTCCGGTTGATTCAGGGACAGGAAAGTCAACAAGACGACCCATATTTTTTTTGCAGGTACTTGTTTCAGTTCTTGTTTAACATTGGTCGTTAAATGCTGGTCTAGAGAAAGGACTCTTGCTTAGGAAGCAAGAGGTCCTGGGTTCAAATTTCCTGTGGTGCTGTTGTCGAGTGGGAGGGAAAGAGACTGTAGCTTTCATTTCCTGTATTGAGCAGGGGGGGGGAGGTTTGAACTATATGTTCTCTGAGCTCCCTTCCAACGCTAAGATTCTATAACAGAGCATCCCAGAAAGTGGGAGACAGGGAGGGAGAGTCCCTGGTACTACATCCCCCTACTCCACATCCCCTGCATTAGGTGTCACCCCTAACAATTTGGCATTGGCTTATGGTAAGGCCAGCTCAGACGTTTCCCACCGAAGTAATTTCTGCAGGAAAGCCCCCGTGGGACTCACCATTCTGAAGCACGCCCTTATTGATCCTGAGGACGGCGTCCGTGGGAAGCTGGCTTCGCGATGGGGTTAGAAAGCCACAGAAGAGCACAAGGAGCCACGCCATTAGCATCTTGCTTTCTGTCACACCTGCAGCAGAGAAACAGGTTATAGACAGGTGGAAAAGCAGCGGGGGGGGGGGCGGAATTGTCTATATTACCCCCAATCCGCATCCCCAGCAAAGTCAATGGGGGAGGGAAAAGAATGCACTCTAATCTTCAGGGTAGTTATTAAAAAGCAAAATACAACCTTCTTGTCTCAGTCATATGAAAAGGGGGGCATTAATAATAAATGGCAAAAGCTGTTCCGACTCCGAGAAATATTATAGGGATCTTTAATGAAAGGAGCAGAGGTTTCAAATAATTTGGTCTCTGAAAGCCCCCTCCCCCTAAGAATGGGAAACTTGCTTTCATTACCTGAGCGTGTCCTGAGATTGCAAAGCGTCTAATTAGTCTTACTCTGATTAACTCCTGATCAGCGAGAGGTTTGGGAGCTGTCCATCGCCGGCTAATTGCCACCTGCCTCTGAGTCTGAAAATATGGAGAGGTCAGCCTTATATACTGGCTGTCTGCCGCGGGGAAGATGGAGCTGGAGGAGCCCAGATAACGTTTGTGGTTTTGACATATTCCAATGTAAATAACTCTTAGCAAAATCTGGGAAGCTTGTTGGGCAAGAGGTGTCGGGTGCACCCAGAGTGTCGACACCCAATCCTCTCCTCTAGTGGGGCGGGCACTGACTAATACTCGGGGTGGGGCTGCACTGGGGTTCCATTCTACAAGCACTTTCTCATATAAATGGGTTACAGACTGGGCCGAACCAATCAGCCACAAATTTGGTCTTGTAGCATTTATAGAAGGGGTGGGGTAACCTCAGGCCCAGGGGCCAAACGTGGGCAGTGATAAGTTTTTATGTGGCCCCTTTCCACTTCCTGGACCCTGTCCCTCCCCCCAAGCACTGAATAACTGAGCTCAGGGGGAGGGGGCAGAGAGGAGGGCAGGCGCACAGGGAGAGGGGACAGATCGCACTGACAGACTGAGCTCAGGGGAAGGGGGCAGAGAGGAGGGCAGGCGCACAGGGAGAGGGGACAGATCGCACTGACAGACTGAGCTCAGGGGAAGGGGGCAGAGAGGAGGGCAGGCGCACAGGGAGAGGGGACAGATCGCACTGACAGACTGAGCTCAGGGGAAGGGGGCAGAGAGGAGGGCAGGCGCACAGGGAGAGGGGACAGATCGCACTGACAGACTGAGCTCAGGGGAAGGGGGCAGAGAGGAGGGCAGGCGCACAGGGAGAGGGGACAGATCGCACTGACAGACTGAGCTCAGGGGAAGGGGGCAGAGAGGAGGGCAGGCGCACAGGGAGAGGGGACAGATCGCACTGACAGACTGAGCTCAGGGGAAGGGGGCAGAGAGGAGGGCAGGCGCACAGGGAGAGGGGACAGATCGCACTGACAGACTGAGCTCAGGGGAAGGGGGCAGAGAGGAGGGCAGGCGCACAGGGAGAGGGGACAGATCGCACTGACAGACTGAGCTCAGGGGAAGGGGGCAGAGAGGAGGGCAGGCGCACAGGGAGAGGGGACAGATCGCACTGACAGACTGAGCTCAGGGGAAGGGGGCAGAGAGGAGGGCAGGCGCACAGGGAGAGGGGACAGATCGCACTGACAGACTGAGCTCAGGGGAAGGGGGCAGAGAGGAGGGCAGGCGCACAGGGAGAGGGGACAGATCGCACTGACAGACTGAGCTCAGGGGAAGGGGGCAGAGAGGAGGGCAGGCGCACAGGGAGAGGGGACAGATCGCACTGACAGACTGAGCTCAGGGGAAGGGGGCAGAGAGGAGGGCAGGCGCACAGGGAGAGGGGACAGATCGCACTGACAGACTGAGCTCAGGGGAAGGGGGCAGAGAGGAGGGCAGGCGCACAGGGAGAGGGGACAGATCGCACTGACAGACTGAGCTCAGGGGAAGGGGGCAGAGAGGAGGGCAGGCGCACAGGGAGAGGGGACAGATCGCACTGACAGACTGAGCTCAGGGGAAGGGGGCAGAGAGGAGGGCAGGCGCACAGGGAGAGGGGACAGATCGCACTGACAGACTGAGCTCAGGGGAAGGGGGCAGAGAGGAGGGCAGGCGCACAGGGAGAGGGGACAGATCGCACTGACAGACTGAGCTCAGGGGAAGGGGGCAGAGAGGAGGGCAGGCGCACAGGGAGAGGGGACAGATCGCACTGACAGACTGAGCTCAGGGGAAGGGGGCAGAGAGGAGGGCAGGCGCACAGGGAGAGGGGACAGATCGCACTGACAGACTGAGCTCAGGGGAAGGGGGCAGAGAGGAGGGCAGGCGCACAGGGAGAGGGGACAGATCGCACTGACAGACTGAGCTCAGGGGAAGGGGGCAGAGAGGAGGGCAGGCGCACAGGGAGAGGGGACAGATCGCACTGACAGACTGAGCTCAGGGGAAGGGGGCAGAGAGGAGGGCAGGCGCACAGGGAGGGGGGACAGATCGCACTGACAGACTGAGCTCAGGGGAAGGGGGCAGAGAGGAGGGCAGGCACACAGGGAGAGGGGACAGATCACACTGACAGATCGAGCTCAGGGGAAGGGGGCAGAGGAGGTCAGGCGCACAGGGAGAGGGGACAGATCGCACTGACTGACTGAGTTCTTCCTGAGCGCACTCGTACACAGCCTAAATATCTGTGTGGCCCTCAGAGCTTGCACTAATTTTCAAAGTGGCCCCAGGGAGGGAAAACTTTCCGCACCCCTGATTTATAGGAACCTAGTCAAGGCCAGGTTGGATTGAAGCAATGGTCCATCCAGTCCTGTAAAGCAAAAATCACCAAATATGTGAATATTTAATTGCTAGTGAAGTTCTAGTCCAAAGGGATCAATCCCACGTCCTATGGACCGGCGTGGAGAGCACAAGTGGGTGTGCGCGCACGTCCGCAAGCCTCATGCACCCCCCAGCACGGGGCCTGCAGCGTGCACACACACACCACGCGGAGGCACGCACACGCGCACGCAGCAGCACATATGGGGTTTAGGGTCATCCCCAAAGTATCCAGGCTTCACAGGAATGACGTTCATTGGCCATTCTGTACCTAAGGAGAAAGTATGGGGCAATTATGGATGAATCCATGTCCTGTCCATCACCCTCAACATCTCACAGGCCTTGGGGTTCGGAACAGTCTGAGTACAAGGCTGTATCCTCTGAGCCTCCCTTTCAGATGGTCCCGTCATCCATTCATTTGTCTAAACCTTTCCTTGAACCTTTCCAGTCACAACATTTCCATGACCGTGAACTCAACAGGCAACTCGTGCACTGGGTGAAACGGTCTATCCTTGTGTTTGTTCTGAAGCCCCCTGCTTGCTAATTTCAAGCTGTTCTGAAGAGCAGGGTCCAAAACGTTCCAGCTGTGGACGTACAGAACAGGGCTGCACCAAATACAGCTCTGAGTATTCAACTGGTCCTTGGTAACTCGGCCGAATACTCGATGCTCAGTATTTGGTAAAATACTATGAAAAATAAAACCAAGTACCGAGTATTTTCTGAGTACCCTTATATAAGGCCAGGGAAAGCCCCATATGTTACCCATCTTAGGATTTACCCAAGTACTGGACTGAGGACCGGGCCGATTCCTCAGTTACCCAGTACTCAGTAAAACTGAGTCAAAAACCAAGATACTCGGTAAAAACTGAGTAATTTTGAATACCGAGGTTCCGCACTAGTACAGACGTACCATAAAACGTAGCACATTTCTCAGAGCTGCTGAGTACCTGGAGCTTCCACTGAATTAAAAAAAACAGCATTCTCAAACCTAGGGCCTGTTGGGTGAGGACAACTCTGTGATGGCACGGAAAGTTGTGTGCACGTTGCCTGCGGTTTTGTTAGCAGCTGCGATCTTCTATGAGAAGATACAAGAACTTGTGATAAGTCTCGGGTCAAAGGGAATTTTGTCCCTTAAGCTTTTCACCTGGGCATTTCCTGCAGATTACCATGAGGAGATTGGCGATGTCCAGGGCCAATAGCGCTGTCGTCATTTTGACAGTCTCCCCGCCACCCAAAGTTCCTGCCCAGGAAGATATGGAGATTTACTCCAACCCACAAGCTTAAGCTCCATAAGATCATAACAAGGCATTTGTTCTAGTAACCAGAACAGTTAAGACCCTGCGAGATAACATTATTGTTAGATCCCAGCTACGACATTCAAGTCCCGCTAATACAATACGGGAAAAGGCATTTCCAAAGAAAGTAATCACAACCCATCACCTCAGCTTATGACTATCAAAGTCCCCCCAGAGCATTACATAACCACCTCCATGGGCTCCTATTAAGCTCAGATCTGGGAAAGGCCACAGGATATACTTACAAGAGCAAACACATTAAAAATGGGCCAGTATCCCATCTGTCACCCACAGAACAATTAGTCTCTCTTCATCAGGAAACTCTCTGGGCTGGTTAAGGGTCATGTTTGCAAATCCAAGGCCAAATTATCTCGAGATAAGGTGCACCTGGTGTATTTACAATTGAACACATCACTATTACTGATGTACTTGCAGACTGGGAAATGGTGCGTTCGTATCTGGAGAGGAGCAGGGGCAGTTCCCCACAGCTAGAGAAACCCGGGGTGGGCCGTGGCTCTGGTGGCAGAGTGCGTGTTTTGCATGTATAAAGGTCCCAAGTTCAATCCCCGGCATCTCTGATTCAGGATCTCTGGTAGCAACGCCTGGGTGAGGCCTCTGCCGGGGATCCTGGAGGGTCTCAGGTAGCACGTCTGGGTGAGGCGTCTGCCGGGGATCCTGGAGGGTCTCAGGTAGCGCGCCTGGGTGAAGCCTCTGCCGGGGATCCTGGAGGGTCTCAGGTAGCACGTCTGGGTGAGGCGTCTGCAGGGGATCCTGGAGGTTCTCAGGTAGCGCGCCTGGGTGAGGCCTCTGCCGGGGATCCTGGAGGGTCTCAGGTAGCATGCCTGGGTGAGGCCTCTGCCGGGGATCCTGGAGGGTCTCGGGTAGCAACGCCTGGGTGAGGCCTCTGCTGGAGAGAATGGATTTTAAATCCTGCTGCTATATTGGGATAAGATGGACTATTGGTTTGTTAGTCAGCTTCCTAGATCATAATCCTCTCCCTCTCAGCGGAATTATGTGACCGCCTTGGAGCTGCAAGGGCTGCTGGGATACAAGTCTCACAGAGGGAGGCTTAAGGAGCTCAAATTTCCCAGCTTATAAGGGTCAGAAGCAATACCCAACGAAGGACGGTGCAACACATGAATGAGCTGTGGAACTCATTGCTACTGGATACCATGAAAGCCCCCCAAAGAACTGGATAAGTTCAAAAAAGGACTGGATAAGTTCATGAAGGGTAAAGTCCATCAGTGGCTACTAGCCAGGATGGTAACAGATTGCAACTTCACGGTCATGCAGTCTCTTAGATCTCTTACTGTTGGAAGTTGGAACTGAACAGCTGGAGGTGGGTCACACCATTTCCTGTTTCCTGTATGCCTCCTCCAGCACATCCAGTGCTGGCCACTCTGGACAGGATGCTTGGCTAGAGGGGCCATTGATTGGACAGTGCTGACCCGGTCTGGCAGCAGCTATGTTCTTACTGATTCTGATGTCACCCCCGCACACACACACACAACCCTCCCTGTCCAATCCCATCTAACCCTATCCATGCTTGGCCAAAAAAAAAAAAAAAAGATCTTCCATCACTTTTGGCCGATGGGCAGGCCCCAACTTGGATGGAGCCCAAGGGAAGAGAGTTCCACAATTGTGGGTCAGCCACCAAGTGAGAACACCTCTCTGCGTGGCCCCGTTGTCGAAACTTAGCAAGCAAATGGGACCTTCCAGTGCCATTTTGGAAAAGGGCACACCTGCCCAGAATGGCCCCAGATACCGGTTTGTGCATGCCCAGTGGGTTTTTATATATATATATAATATATAATTTTTAATAAAATAAAATGAAAAATAAAATAAAATGAATTAAATCTAAATAAAACAAATATAATTAGCGTATTCATACATTTTCTTTACCATAGTTACAAAAACAAATGCGGCTCTATTCGTTTTTGTAATTCATTCAACGCTATGAAATTGCATGCCCCTAGTGCTCAGAAATATGTGGTTTAGTCCATGGTTTTTGTCAGTCCAGTGTGGTTTTTTATGCCCGGCCAGAAGCTTTCAGTGTTCGAGTCTTGCTCTCTGAACACGTGGAACGATGTCGATTTCCAGCAGCTGAGAATCTGGTACATTTCCAAATTTCTTTTCTTGTAAGTGTGTGGTTAGAGCTTTTCCTGGGTTGAACCTGCCATTTTGCCACACTGGGCGTCTTTAGACGTAACAAAGATCGAGCATCAAAACCCCTAAACACACGTTTGGCCATTGCATGTAAACGCCATTACAATCCCAGCACCAATTTGGCCACCTGTTGAACACGTGAACACCATTGTATCCCAAGGACAATGTGTGTGTTCTGGTTGGACACATGGCCAACGTTGTGTCTAATGACATCGTGTGGCATGCTAGCAACTACAACATGGGGAACGAGGTGGCAGCGCTTGTGTGCTGAGATTGGATGACAAGCAAAACACCGATTTGCCCCAGGATGGGTTGTGTGTCTAAGCAGTACCACGTGGTGAACACAGGGCCAAATCAGTGTTCCTATCAAGGTCAAAACACACATTCAGATGCCCGTTGATGTTATGTCTAAAGACACCCAATATCAGGGGCATGGGAGGGAAGCTGGCTAACGGAAAAAGCAGTGAAATGGCCCAGGAATGCGGGTTAGTCAAATGCAAGACAGTTCTTGGGCCGCCAGATTATCAGCTAGGTAAATCAAAGTAACTCCATTCACTTCTGTGGAGCTGTCCTGATTTGCAAGGGTTGATACGTCCCCACGGTTCTGTCCTATCTCCCCCTCCATCTCTCCTTGGGGGGTGTATGTCACGGAGGAACATAGGGTCACACCCGTGTAACACGGGCCTACCATGTAGACTACAAGTCTGGTAAATAATATATGCAATGCAAGAGGTTCCACATGTATGTAATGTTACAACTGAGAACTGTAAAACTCAAATTAGGGCTGTGGCACGTGACCAAGCTCCAGGAAATGCAAAGAGATACAAAGAATGTGTATTTGGGAACCCTGGCCCAGACAAGGTGGCCAGGGACATTTATATGCTAATGCCGGCAGCCATGGTCTACATGCAAGAGACAGAGAAAGCTGATAACAATAACAAAGGGAATTCTAGAAGTCTCTAGAGGATACGAGGAGTTTCCTCCTGGGGATATAAAGAGTTGTATCCCAGAGGGGAGGGACTATCAGAGACTTTCAGGGACTCACTCACCATCTTACAGCCAGCAAGGCTGGAAAGACATGAACTGAGAGACAGGTCTTTGCTCTCTAGCAACTCTAAGTCTGGAGGCCCAGTCGCTTACATCAAGGGCTGAGAAGAACTTATGGACCTTGGTAGGGTAAGATGCTTATTTAGGAACTCAACCAGTATACATCAGGAATGCGTTATATTTACCTTTGATTTCTAGTAACCACTTTGTATCAACTATCTTGCTTATGTAATCAATAAACTAACTTCTTATCTTTATGAAGAAGTGTCTGTGTCTAACATTGGAACACAAGTGAGCAACAAGAGTTCTCAAGCTCTTGCGAACCAGGAGATGTAAACGGGAAGGATCGGGCCCTTAAGTGACAAAGGGGTTGTCCCTGTGGCAGGTTTGAATCAGCCAGAGAGAAAACTGGTTCAAGTGGGCTGTACGCGAGGGAAACTGAGTCACTCAAACCCAGTAAAGTGGGGGTGAGGACCTCCGACCCGTGAGAGTGTAATTTGTTTTTGTTTTACTAGTTACTAAAAGGAATGGAGTCCCATTCATTTTAGTAACTAAAGACCAAAAAAATGAAAGCAAACATTCATTAAAAAATTAAAATTAATAAAAAATGTTTGTAACAAAAAATCATTGCACATGCACAAAAATGGCCACCAGACCATTCTGCGCATGAGTGCCTTATTCCAAAATGGCAGCTGCAGCATGTCAGGGAACGGGGTGCAAGTGGGCAATGGCCAGTAAGGGCAACCAGGAGGGGCTACAATGGGAGGGAATCGTGTGGCCAGAGGAACAAAGGGAAGCTCTGATACAGACCGGGCGGAGCTTACTATCAGGCTCCGGGGCATAGGGGCAAGGAAAGGGGAGAAGAGAAGGCCAGATAGGAGGGGAATGGGTTGAAGGGAATAGGGGATGTCCCACAGAGCAAACAAGGAACCTCTCAGCCGTTCTCCGATCTCCAGGAGACTGAATACTCAGCATGAGCGCCAGACAAGTTGGCCTACGAACACTGATGACTCATCATTGAGGTCAAGGGGCTGGGGAACCAGAGACAGGGAACTGGGGGAGCAACAAGAACTGGAGACAAGGGGCTAGGGAACCCAAGCTGGGGGAGCAACAGGCAACTAGGATAGCAACGAGGAACTAAGGGAGCAATGAGGAACCAAAGACAAGGGATTGAGGAAACCAGAGCTGGGGGGAGCAACAGGAAACTAGGGGAGCAACGGAGAGCTAAGGGAGCAATGGGGACCAAGAGACAAGGGATTGAGGAAACCAGAGCTGGGGGGAGCAACAGGAAACTAGGGGAGCAACGGAGAGCTAAGGGGACCAAGAGATTAGGGGAACCAGAGCTGGGGGAGCATCAGAAAAATAGAGGAGCAACAAGGAACTAAGGGGGCAACAAGAGACAAGGGATTAAGGGAACCAGAGCTGGGGGAGCAACAGGGAACTAGAGGAGCAACAAAGAACTAAGGGGGCAACAGGGAACAAGGTAAGAAACTGCTAATGAGAAACAGGTGGACAGGAATCAAGGTGGGAAGGCAATCAGAGCTACCGGGAAGGGAAAGGGGGAACAGAGCCAGAGGGGGCGAGACAAGAAATAGGTGAAAGAGCTGTAGGCCAAAAGGCTAGAAAACAGCTAGAAGGAAGACAGTAGCAGACAGGATCACAGTCACAAGCTGATATCCCACAGTTTGCAACTCTTCCCATCAGGCCTTTTATCCTGCTGGGAGTCAATGAGGAATCCAGGGGGGAGGAGTCAAGCAAGGCAAGGCACCAGGCATAAAGGAGGAACGTTATATTAAGCCCAGCTGCCATATGCCACTGGAGAAACTTACCTACCTACCAAGGTCAGGGTCACAGGTTCAAGCCTGGACCCTGACACAGCATCACCACCATTTTGAAAAAGGGCAGCCAGTCTGCGCATGCAGAAAATGGCACTCACACACGTACAGACTGTTACTACTGCTGCTTATCATTCCTAAAGTGCTACCACACGTACAGCGCGCTTTACAGTCACCGATTTTTCAGAGATGGCCCCCTGCCCAGTGGGCTTACAGTCTGAGATGGACATGGGTGAGGGGAACACAGGGACAGACAGACACACACAGTCCCATTTTACAGGTGGGGGAACTGAGGCTGGGAGGTTGTGACTTGCCCAAGGCCACCCAGTGAGTTCATGGCTAGGGTGGGATTTGACCCCCGACTTCCAAGGTCCAAATCCAGCACCTGATCTATTACATCAGACTGGCTGCCCCTTTTCAAAAATTATTTACTTATTTATTTAACCAAATTTATACCCCGCTCTTCCTGCCAAAGGCGACTCAGAGCGGCTAACAACAACATAAAACCATATAATACAATTTTTATAATAAAAACATCAAGTCTAAAATACAACCCAATAACACCCCCACTCCCCCTCGCCAAATGCCTGATGGAACAGCCAGGTTTTGCAGCTCTTACGGAAGGCCGGGAGGTTCGGGGCTAGCTATGCCCCTACCAGGAGGAAGTTCCAGTGTGCGGCGCAGACACCGAGAACACCCTGCCCTGTGTGCCCCCCCCCC
>QEPC01014492.1:6488334-6559350 GCA_003113815.1 Sphenodon punctatus | reverse complement strand
TTTAGGGCTTTATAGGTTAAAACCAACATCTTGAATTGGACCCAGAAAACCACCGGCAGCCAGTGCAGAGAGCGGAGCACTGGTGTAATATGCTCCCGGCGGCCCAGTCCCACTAGGAGATGGGCCACCACATTCTGCACCAGCTGCAATTTCTGAGCCATCACCATGGGTAGTCCCACGTAAAGCACGTTATAGTAGTCTAATTGAGAGGTGATGAAAGCATGGATGACTGTGGCCAGGTCAGAGTCCAAAACAAACGTCCGAAGCCGTCACACCAGATGCAACTGGCGGAAAGCACTCCTCACCACAGCCTCTACCTGGAAATCCAGTCGGAGCTGCGCATTGAGGAGCACCCCTAGACTCCATACCTGGGGGGTCAATGGAGGACAGACCCCATCAATGATGGGGGCTGCCAATTCCATCACCTTACCCACTAACATCACCTCCGTCTTGTCAGGATTCAGCCTCAGTCGATTAGCCCTCATCCAATCCCTCACAGCCACCAGGCACCGAGTAAGCACCGAGACTGCCAGGCCTGGGTCGGTTGAAAAAAGGGATTTTTCAAAACTAAAATGATCAAGATCCCTCCTGCACACTCCTACCATCTCCCCTTGATTCAAAATGAAAGGGTGATGCAGCCAGAGATTCGTGACCCTTCTGTTCTGGGGGGTTGTGATACTCAGCATTTGAGACAGGTTGCTATTAATGCCACCTCCAATCCCACAGGGGGAACAGCTCCATTCATGTCACTGGAAACTCAGACACTCCCACTCACATTGGCTTTGTCTCACCTGCTTTTATCCATTAGCAAATGCAGAGGCTCAGGGAGCCAAGGCCTCTCAAGCTTGGACACAGGGTGATTAATAGGAGGAAAGTCAGATTCAGAAGTTGCAGAGGGGGAGGGACTGCAGCAGTCCCAGCTGAAAACACCAAGAGATGTGGCAGGCTGGCACGTCAGTAGTTAATGCAGGATCTTTGCTCTGAAATCCTGGAGTGGAGACGCCATGCAGGTCAGGCTAGATCAGAGCTGGTGCTGAGTTTAACCAGCAAGGAGGAGGAGGAGGAGGAGGAGATAGCAAGTGACCTCTTTGCCAGAGTTTACCAGTGCCAAACTACATTTGGCACTGCCTCCCCCCAGTCAGCCTAGACTTAGCTGCAAGCAGGCCAGGCAGTGTTGAAGGGTGCTGGTTTGCAGGACAGCCTCTCCATGCAGATTCTAGACTTGCAAGATGACCTTGATCTTGACCTTGACCCAGTCACTCTTCCTGCCTTAGCTCCAGCAGCAATGCTCTGGCATAACCTTATTGTCATCATAATCCCCTAAGTGCCATGTGCAGCAGGGAGCAGTCCTGCAGGGCTGCTGACCCTTTAAGAAGGTGGCTGCGTGGGTCATCCGGAGTGCTGAGCATGCCCAGGGGTGTAGCAGAGTCAGCCTAATAGCTGGGGATCAGTCTGTGAGGCAAACCGGCTGAGACACCCTGTGACAGAGTGGGTGGGATACTGGCCCTTTAAGACTGAGGAAAGGAAGGCTGGCCACACCCACTCTGCCTCATCTTTGACTCAGCCCTTTCTTTTAAACCCTACATTGACTCTGTTGCTAAATCCTGTCGCTTCTCCCTCCATAACATTGCTAAGATTCGCCCTTTTCTCTCTGTCTCGTCTGCCAAAACTCTTGTTCATGCTCTGGTCATCTCTCGCCTCGATTACTGTAACCTCCTTCTCACTGGCCTTCCCCGGTCTCACCTTTCTCCCCTCATCTCTGTCCAAAACTCTGCTGCCAGGGTCATCTACCTCGCCAGTCGCTTCGACCATGTGCAGCCCCTCCTCTCTTCGCTTCACTGGCTTCCCCTTCCTGAACGAATCCTGCACAAGCTCCTAGTCTTCACCTATAAAGCTCTTCACAACCTTGCTCCCCCCTACCTCTCTGCACTTATCGCCCTCCATACTCCAGCCCGTGCACTTCGCTCCTCCTCTGTCCCTTCTCTCACCCTTCCACGCCTTCCCTGCTCCCCTAAGCGCCTTCGTCCCTTCTCACTTGCTGCCCCCCATGCCTGGAACTCCCTCCCTGTCCACATCCGCCTTGCCCCCTCCCTTCATACCTTCAAATCTCTCCTTAAAACTCACCTCTTTCGCTCTGCTCTGTCTGACTCTTTATCCTGCTGAGCCACTATTCCTATACCTACGATCGGTTTACCCTTATCCTTGCAACATGGACCTGCCTGCTGTCATTCTCATCGTAACCAAGCCAAGTACGTGCACTTGAGACCTCGCATCTTCATGAATGTTAGACCCCTTGTCTCTCCCTCTGTTCCCCTTCCTAAGTCTCTCCCCCAGCTCCTGTCTCTCAGATTGTAAGCCCTAGGGGCAGGGACCGTGTCTATTTTATTACTTTGTAAAGTGCCATGTACACTGCTGGCGCTATATAAATGTTTGTTAATAATAATAAAAATAACATAAGGAGAGCAAGGCAGAGACGAGGCAGTCTCTGCCTGGGAGCTGAAGGGACCACATCTCCCGGACAAGGCTGGCCCACTCTACGCTCTCCAGAGTGCTGAAGGCTGGAGAACCAGGTACTGAGAAGACACTGTGCCCAGGAGGGAGCCTTGTGCCTGGGGAAGGCTTGGCCAGAGCCTGGGGCTTTGAGGCCTGGCTAGATGGACACGGGGGGGGGGTTGATATGGTGGTGCTCCTGAGCTTGTGAGAGACTGACCTGGGCCTGCAGGATGGAGGCAACTGAGCCCAGGGATTGTGGACACTCAGTCCAATAAAGGCTATTGTGATACCCTCTGGACTTTGTGCTGTCCTCAAGTAATACAGGCACTTTGCATGAAACCCCTGCCTGCTGTTGTGGATATTGGCCATTATATGGGGGTAACAGAGCGCAGAATCTGCCCTATTTGATTTGTACTAAAACAAACCACCTTCTCTCCTGCAGTGAACATAAGAATATTGTCAATGTCATTACTGGCTCAGACCAATGGTCCAGCTAGCCCAGCATCCTGTCTCCGACCATGGCCAGCCTCGGTAGATGCAGGGAAGTATGCAGCAAGTTACAGTGGAGTAATCCATTTCTTTTCATCCTCCCCCTGCTCCTGACAATCAAGGGTCTCATTTCACCTAACTATTCTAATAGCCCTTTACAAGCCTGGTTTCCAAACACTTATTCAATCCCCCTTTTGAAGCCAATTACGCTACTGGCTTGCACAAGATCATGCGGCAATGAGTTCCACAAGCTTAGCGTACGTTGAGTGAAATTCCAGCCAAGGGCTGCAGGGCTGGGTTCTGTTTTTTGGAGTCATTGACTGGCACCATCAGCCATTGCGAAAGAAGCACAAACCATGCCCCGATCTCAGGCGGCAGAAGGAACAAATGAGAGCTTCCTACCAACCACATGCTTGACAATGGAAGGAGCAGCCTGTGTGCCCCCCAGCAGCCACCAAGAACCCACAGGCCTCCCTCGGCAGCGTTATCCAACAGGCTCCTTCTGGCGGAGCTGGGGGAATTTGGGCGCCCTCTCGTGGAATTCAGTGTGTTTCACATTTAGAAGCTGCCAGAAACCACCCAGAGCAGCAACACGTGGGCAGTTGGACTTGGCCGGCGACTTGTGTTTAGTGACGGCAACTAGTTGAACCCAACTGAGCTCTGGTTGTTCTCTCCTGCGGATGAAAAATACAGAACCCCCTTGTTGTTGGGCTGGTCCAGTGCAGCGCGTCTGACTCCATCCAGGCAGAGAGGTTACTACCAATACCGCAGCAACGACACCGAGTTGTCTAGCGGCAAATGGAGTAGGGGGGTGCAGAAGGGGCCACATCGGTTTTCATTTTTATATTCATTTTTGTTTTTTTAAAAATTGATTTTCATTTAAAAACCCATTTTTTTTCATAACATGAAAGATATTTAAATCTATGTAAAATAAACTAAATAATATTTTTTTTTAAAATTGTTGTGCCTATGCAAAATGGCCGCTGGAGCATTCTGCACGAATACGCACCCTTTCCCCAAATGGCCGTAGCGGTGTGTCTGACATCTTGGAAAAGGGCAGCCAGTCTCCACACGTGCAGTGGGCATTTTGCGCATGCAAAGGCCAGATGCCCTTTTCCAAAATGGCAACAACACTGCCTTCACTCTTTTAGAAAATGGTGCGCATGCGCGGAACAGTCGAGTGGCCATTTTGTACATGCAGTGTGATTTTATTTTTTTTATCATAAATTGATTTAAATTCAGAAATGAAAATGAATGAAAGGAAACAAATGTTGTTTGTTTGTTCATTCATTTCCTGGTCTTTAGGGATGGGACTGTTGGTATCACTGGGAACCAAAAGTGGCTGATAATGGCTGTTTCGATTAAAACCGAGATATCCAAAAATTTGAGCCTGTCTCAATTCCCAATTTTTGTATCTTATGCTTCCCACTGAGGCCAATGGGAAATCCTCCCATTGACTTGAATGGAAAGAGCTGGCCAAGGAAACAAACCTCCTCCACCCCCACAACCCTACTCCTGGTCTCTGAGAGTGGGGTGGGGATCCATTTCCCCTAACACTCCCACCCGCCGGGGTCCGGCTTTACCCAACCGCATGGGCAGAACGCATGCCCTCACGCATGCGCAGAATGGCTGCCCTCTTCCAAAATGGCACCGGCAGCATTTTGGATTACGGTTGTGCATGCGCAGAATAGGCTCGGTGGCCATTTTGCATATACGCGCTGCCGAAATGACAGCGTTTCTTCATTCGCCTCCGGACCTGGAACCAGGAAGAAGAGAAGGCCCGGCTTCCCAGAAGAGAAGCTGACTCCCACCACCAGCCAGGAGCAGAGGAGGCAGTCAGCGTCCCGCCGTTCCAACACTCACCTCCACCCTCTGGACCCAGACCGGGCGGTCAGTACAGTGGCCCGGTGGGCAGGGGGATAAAGCCGGGCCCCAGAGGGTGGGGTGTTAGGGATAATGGTTCCTACCCCCACCCTCCAAGGCCAGGAGTGGGGTGGTGGGGATGCCCGGAGGCGGGGGTTCGGTGTGCTCCCTACGTCTCGGACAGTTCTTTTTCCCACTGACTTCAATGGGACAAAGAACCAAAACAAATAGATCTGATACAATAGGAGAGCTGAGACACAGGTAAGCCAAAACTAAGATTTTCCCGGAATCCCACCCCTACTAAAACGAATGGGGCTCCATTTGTTTTAGTAACTTTAAAAATGTAAATGAATTGCACACCCCTAAACTGGTTTGGTTCCTAGCAGCCTCTCTGCACAGAGCTCTCTGGTTCTTTCATGGTCGGGCACTTTGGCTGTGAAAGCATTTTGTGCAGCTCCCATGTAGAAATGTGCAATTCACGCTATTAGCTGGAAGGGACTGCGCCCCAGGGCAGAGCAGAAAGACACTTTATCCCCCTGGAAAGTACAACAAATAGGAGGGACGCATGCACCCAATGAATTCTGGGATAGTAACATCTTTTATTGGGGAGGTAACACAAGCAACGCCACACGGCACGGCTCCACGGCTTCCAAAGGCATAGCACGGACTGCAGAAGCGGATTGAGAATTCTCAACCAACTGCTCAGTATTTGGGTTGCACCCACATCAATTCTGTAACCTACTGAAATGATCAGAAACAGGACAGCAAGATTTCCTACAGTCGGAGCCCCGGCTCGAGAGGTCATAGGGGTTGGAACATCACAGGGAGGAGTACTCTTCTGTCGTGCCGCTCATCCCAGCTGACGGCACCAACGCCCCCTCGCTAGAAATATTTCGGCTTCAGAGCAAGGGTGAAAACATTCTGTAGGGAGGAGAAGTCACATGTTAAAAGGAAACGTTAGCTTCCTCGTTTTAGAATGTTGCCAGCATTTCTTTATTCCACCCAGACAAGAGCGAGTATTTAAGGAATTAGCAAGTGGCGCTAGACGGCAGTCGTTGGCAAGTTATGATTGGTGTCCCGCATTCCTAGAATCAGAGGATTTGGGGGTTGGAAGGAAGGCCCCTCAAGGGTTCTATGTAGTCCAATCCCCAACTCCAAGCAGAACATCCTCCGTATCGCAGGCAAATGCTCGCCCAGCTGGGTTCTGAAAAAACTGCAGCGAGAGAGATTCAACAACTTATTCTGATCCCTGGGCAACTTATTCTGATCCCAAGTGGGAGTTTTCCGTACACTCCATCCATAGCTGACATTGACTGTATCCATCTGACAAAACTGGGAGGGACGGATTTTGTCCTTAAAGCAGCCAGTGAAATAATCTAAGAGAAGCCCAGAGCACGACACAGAGATTCCGCAAAGATCAGCAGCGGGTGAAATTGCGATGGCAGGGCCAAGGGTTGAACTGCAAATATTTGGCTCCATTCCCAAGTCTATGGTGGGAAGAATGTTTTTTTCCCCAATAGGGGTCAAATGATGACATCAAAAGGACATGAAATTTTGAGACATCAGTTTCTCTCTGTTTGTCAAAATTCCACTTTGAAATTTCATCCCAACCTTATATTTGTCAAGCTGATTTTCTCTGGGTTCAACTCTGCTGGGATCATGCAGGGATACTTTTCACTTCCACCAGGAATGGGGAAACTTTTCCTTCCCGGGGACCACTTTGAAAGGTAGTACAAGCTCCAAAGGCCACGTACATGTTGGGGATGGGACTGCTTAAGGGCTGCTCTCAGCAAGAGGAGCTCCAAGATCATGGCTCTGTCCCCTCTCCCTGTGCGCCTGCCCTCCTCTCTGCCCCTTTCCCCTGAGCTCAGTCTGTCAGTGCGATCTGTCCCCTCTCCCTGTGTGCCTGCCCTCCTCTCTGCCCCCTTCCCCTGAGCTCAGACTGTCAGTGCGATCTGTCCCCTCTCCCTGTGCGCCTGCTCTCCTCTCTGCCCCCTCCCCCTGAGCTCAGTCTGTCAGTGCTTGGGGGGGTAGAAACTAGATAGAGGGGCCAGGTCCAGGAACTGGAATGAGGTCACATAAAAACTCTTTGCGAGCTGCATTTGGCCCCTGGGCCTGAAGTTTCCCCCACCTCTGATTTAGAACCTTTCCTTCAAGATTAGCTTCTTGGGTTTTGTCTACCTGTCTGTACATGCAGAGAAGGGTGGGAGTGTGACTGAGATCACATGGAGGGCCAGGTATCTGAATGCACACCTGTTTAACAGTTACTTAGTCATCCTTGTGTGGACTGATACACATCTAGGGGCAGGGTGCAAAACACACTTACAGCAAGAACTGGAAGCAGCCTGAGCCCCGGAGGGAAATTCCAGAAAGCAAAAGGCAAACTTTAGCAGCGTAAAGCTCAAGCTGGTTGGTGCCAGGACCAGCCCTTAGCAGCAGCACACGGGCCTGGAAAGTGAACGGGCTTACATCCTGGGGGGGCAGCCCAGTAGACACATAATTCATTGTCTGTTTTGTTTTCTTTCACCAAAACTCCTTCGTTTTCAGGGTGTTTTTGTAAATAAAAACATCCATTTGGGGTTTTTTTGTTGTTTTTCTTTTCGTTTATTTTGTATTAAAAATAATTTTAAAAAATAATTTAAAAAAAAAAAAAAAGAATCGCTACACAGGAGCAAAATGGCCACCGGATCATTCTTCGCAATCGGAGTCCTTTTCCTAAATGGCCCCGGCTCCGCTAGCGCGATTTTGGGAAAGGGGAGGTGTGCTCCGAACAGCCTCAGTAGCTATTTCGTGCACATGCAGTGGTGGTGGTGATGGTGGTGGTTTAAAATTAATTTTTTATACAAATTAAATTTTTAAAAAATCACTGCGCACCCACAAAATGGCCACCGGGTCCCATCCTGAACATGTACGGCCTTTCCCAAAACGACACGGGCAGCTGCTGGGTGCGCATGCTTAGAACAGCCCTGGCAACCATTTTTTTATTTTTCATAATGAAAACTGATGTTTTTTCCCCTTCATTTTTGTGCGTTTTCGTTACTCCTGCCTGTCGTTTTCGTATCTTAGTTACTAGAACGAACAGGACTTCATTCTTTTTACTGATTAAACCCGTCACATCCGTGCAACGACCTAACCCTAGTTCCAGGTGACATCAGATTCAGGATCCTATCGATCGTCTAGACAGAGACAGAAACGCTTCAGAGAAGTGACCGAGCTCTTACATCAGCGACACCGACATCGGCCTGCTCAAAGTTCATGTTTAGAAGATTGGGCAGAGGGATCCCCAGCTCCAGGGCAACTGAAATAAAAGAAGGAGAATCCAGTGTCAGCGCCGGGCTAAGGAATGTGACCCAGAGAAGGTGAGAGGGAGCCCAGTGTGCGTTGAACAACAAGAGACTGAAATCTAAAAGCCGCACCATTGATCGCTGTCAGATACGCCACCCGGATTACGTTGCTGAACCATTTCTCAAGGCGCCCAACCTGCAACAAGGAGAGGAGCACGTCTGTAACCAGGGGGTTTGTGACTGGGGGAAGAGAGTCATCCCTTGATTGGGGACACAATAACAATTTAATTTAGTAATAGTAATACATTTATCTAGACTGCACCCCGCCGCCAGATGGCACTCGAAGCACTTTACAATGTTTAAAATGCAATAAAACAAAAAACACGATATATGAAATCAATTTAAAACAATTTTTTTAAGGTGAAGGTAAAAAGGCGTGGGGGGTGGTAGTGGACATGTAGGGGGAACCAGCATTGAATCCTCTAGCAGAACTTGGGAAACAAAAGAAACATTTACAGGTGCTCTTTAGAGGTGAGGAGAGATGGACATCCGGAGGGAGCAAGTTCCACATGGAGGGGCCGTCACAACAAAGGCCTGATCACACACACACCCCACCCCATCTTAAGGCCTGATGGCAGGATCCCCAAACAGCAAGTGGCACCTTAAATAACCAGTAGAATGAGGTTTCAGGACCAAGTCTCGAATAGAGCCAGGGCCTAGACTGGTTCAAGGCCTTATAAAACAGCAGCACAGTCTTAAATTCATCTCCAGAGCTGAACAGGGCTGCTCATTTGATACCCGCAGGTTATAACCACCTTTTTGAGTTCCGTGGCAGCCGGTACCCAATGGGCTACCTGGGTACTGATTGGACACCCAATTACCTGAAAATACTGGGTATTGCTGTTACCACATTTCCATTTTACCAACCAATACCAATCAATAAAATGGTAAATCAGTACAGGAATTGGAAATTTGAAAAATCAGTACCAGAAGTAAACAAATCAGGACAAAAATGGTATTTTAGGATCTCAGGTGGCCCATCAGGCACTAACTGAGTACTGATTAGTACGCAATGGTACCCGAGATAGGGTTGGGTACCACCGTTTTGATGGGTATACTGGTTTATGCTGATATCCATTTAATCCAGACCCTAGTGTCTTACAGTGGCTTCAGAATATTCCCCTTGCCCTGCGTGTGAATGCTTGGTCCTTCACCACTACAGACGTTCCGGGGCATTCTGCCGGTACACCTTGGAGGGGGGAAGAGGCTTTAATGTTGTCTGGAGAGATGGAAAACAGAGCAGAAACCTCTAAATATTCTAACCAGACTGGGCACTTGGGTAGAGTTTAATTTAGTTCCCGTGGGTAATACCTGCATTTTCAAGTACCACGTCAAGCACTCAACAAGCTACCTGGGTACCAATCAGGTGCCCGGATACTCAAAAAATTGGTAATTTATGATACCGTTTTTCAATTTTCTGATTACCGATCAGAGTTAGAAAACAAAACGAAAAAATCAGGACCAGAGGTTGAAAAATTGGGAACGAACATTGACTTTCTGGAACCGGAACTCAACTTTCCAGGATGGAAAAACAAAAAACGTAGGTGCTGAAAGTTGAAAAATTGGTACCAGAAGTCAACATTCTTGAACTGGAAGTTGATATTCCAGGATGTTGGGTACCCAGATAAGGTCACAATTAGGTAACGGTTGGTACCTGCTGTTGTCATGTCTATTTGGGTAACAGAGATTCCCGGTATACTTCATCTACAGCCAGGTAGATCGTAAATCTCAATGAGGCCATAAACTTACATTAATGGGGACAATCTGTGATGAAACCAGATGGAGCTTGACACTACAAAAAAGAAGAAAAAATCAATTGTTACGGCAAAATTAATTAAATGTGCTATATAAACTGATTCTAGACTTCCTGGGATTAGTAGTGAGACACCCCAGAAGAGCAGAGCGATGCCAGTTTCACTACGGTGTTTATGCAGGTAGACCTGAAATGAAAAATCTTGGCGAGTGCGGCTTCCATCGGAAGCAGAACATTCGCCAAGATTTGCATGACACAGAAACTTACTGGTTTTCTTGCTGTTTTCGCCATTACCCATTATTTTGAGGAGAGTTCTCCCAGTACACACAAACCAGAAATAAAACACAATTTTTAAACAGTGAAGGTGATTAATCTTTAGAACAGGCTGCCCAAGGAGTAGGTGGAATCCATATCACACTCCAGATCAACACAAAATGCCCTTCTACATGAGAAGCTCCAGTCCCATAAACGGGAATGGGCTGAGCGAAGAGATTCAGATGTATCTCCGTGGTCATTTCAAACTTATCTAGTTATGAAATAAATCCACATTTACCTCTTCAGGGACAAAGATAACTGGAGCTTAGTTCCAAGAATGGTGATCTGGGCACTCAGGAGAATATCCTGCAATCAGAACATCAACAAAGGTGAGACGGATCCTGCTCATCCCAGCTTCTGAGGTGAGGAAAACCCCAACTTGGATTGATTAGGGACCCCTCATCTCGGAGAAGGAAACGCCTCTTGGTGCACAAGGTTAGGGTTTGGGACTGATGGTTTCAGTTTGACGAATCCAAACAGCCTGACATTCTTCTCTTTAAGTCTCATCTTAGCCATGAACTCACTGGGTGACCTTAGGGCAGTCACAGCTCTCTCAGCCTAACTTATTTCACAGGGTTGTTGTGAGGATTACAAGTTGAGTTAATTAGTTAGCTAATGTTACAGTTAATAAGTTAAAGAATTATAAACCACCTTGAGCCTAAGGGATAGGGTGGGATAAAAAATCTATATAATAGGGATGTGCAAACACAGTTCGGATGTTCAGAGTTCGGACTGAACTTGGTCTGTTCGGACGACCAAACCGAACATCTGAACCGAACTCGAAAACAGCCGAACAGTTCGGTCATGTTCGGGTGAGTTCGGATGAGTTTGGGGATGGGGAAAACGTGACTTCGGGTGGGGAAAACGTGACTGGAAGCGGGAGGCAGCTGAGGAGAAGATTTCCTGGCACCAGGGGTGACCTCAGGGCCAAATGATACCGATACCAAAAAAAATCAGTTTCGGTATTGGTACTGATAGCGCTTTTTCGAATGTTCGGCCAACCCAAACTCCACCAAACCGAACGGAACCCGAACTTGGTTTTCGAACCGAACGGCTGAACATCCGAACCACGGTCTGTTTGCCCATCCCTACTATATAAATAATTAATAAAATCTTGGAAAGGGCTATGCATGTGCAGAATGACCCTGGTGGCCATTTTGTGCACGCACAGTAATTTATTTATTTTTAATTTGAATAAAATAAAATGAAAAAGTAAACTAAAATGGTAGTCCATTACAAAAACCCACAACAACAAAAAGGTTTTGAAAATGAAAACTAAAATGAATTATGTGCCTTCTGCACACCCCTAATATAATAATCTAATTTCCAGTACCCAAATGGACCCACAAATTTCAGGAACTAATTGGTACCCGATTAGTAGGGGTGGGAATATAGGTATCGGATTAATCCGATAATCGGGTATATCAGATTAATCCGATAATCACAGGTATCAGCATACCGGTTTTTGAACATTGGCTGCTTTACCCGGGTTTTTTTTACATCGCAGCCATTGAAATAAATAGCCGCAATGTAAAAAAAACAGTAAACCGGCCAATGTTAAATAACCGTTATGCCGATACCAGAAAATCCGATACCGGGGAGAGCTGACACCAATAAATCTGGTATCCGGTATTCTCCCCGTTGTCCCACCCCTACCAATTAGTGTTCGGTTTGGATACCCAACATACCGTAATACCAAATTATGGGTCCAGAATATCAACTGCTGATCCTAAATATCAACTTCTGGTCCTGATTTTTCAAGTTTCCATCCTGATTTTTCAGTTTTCCATCCCAATTTACTGATTGGTATAAAAAAAATAATCAGTAAATCGGGAATGGAAATTAGATACCAGTTTCAGCTCTAATGAGTATCCAATGTTACCGGATTGGGTCAAGTACCCTAATTCCGACAGGAATACCTCTTTTTGTGGATACTCTGTTCAACTCCACATATGACCCAATTCTCTGTGGCTTTGTCTTGCACTGAAAGTCCTTAAATAGCATCCGAACTAAGGAAGTCAGCCCCAGTGCACTCTTACTGCCCTCCTGCTAGCCCATTCATCCCCAAGGCTCATTGATACAGTCGGAGGACATTCTTATGTCCTATTGCTTACGGCATCTAGAACCAGGAGGAGCTGGAGAGAAGAGTTCATCAGGTATGTGAGCACTTCAACAGAAGCGTTGAGATTCGCAGCAACACTCCCATTTTGCAGAGACATCACAGGCGTATCAAGAACACGGATCCTGACCACCAGTGGCCGGAATGCGGGGACCAGCGGAGACACCTGCACAAAGGCAGAAAGCACAGCGAGAGCAGTCAGCAGAGCATTTCAGGGTGAGAGGGAGAGGAGGATGGGGAGGAGGAAGAAGCATGGCTGACCTCAGGAAGCATCGACTGAAGAGTAGAGGTCAACAGGGGGACGGCTCCGTTGAGCTGGAGGAAGAGATACAGAGTGGAGGCGGTCAGACAGCATATTTCGCTCAAAACAGGGATCCTGCCTAATAACTTGCAGCACAGAACAGCAACCGAGCACTTGCCAAAACCAAATAAATAAATAAATAAATAAAATCAAAATAATGTCCCCATTTTTGAGACTGAGATATTCAGTTCAGTTCAATTTATTGTTAGTCATGCGACCATCACAATTATAGAAACTGGGACATAATTCCATGACCCCCCCAGCCCCAACAAAACAATGAAAGGTACATGAGTTACCAAATGGGGTTGGGACACCCCACTCCACCGAGGGCAAGCCCACCTGTGGTGTGACCCCAGTTCACGGTGGGGTCCTCTACACTGAGCACTAGGTAAGAACCACTTCTTCTCAGGATTTTCAGGGAGCGTTCACCCAATAGTCTGGTTTATTCACAGGAGCGCTGCCATGGTAACTCCCCCAGGCTTGCCTAGTGGTTACGACTTCCTGAGGTTAAAGGGCACATGAACCTTCCTCAAAATCAGCATGAGTTGCTGAGCTAAACTCTCTTGTCTTTCCTGACTCTTGCTCCTGGACAGCGGTGGTTGGTTATCCAGACAGTTGCGCTACCAGGCGTGTGGGGTTGAATCCTGTGCTTGCCCTTCCTGCTTAAAACTTTGTTACCGAGTGTCTTCCCTCTGCCTCCACGCCGCACACGGCCCAAGTCCTGGAAGCCCACCCAAAGCACATGTTGTAAATGCTGACCAAGTGGGGAAGGTGGGTTCAACTTCCCCTGTTTTACATCAGTCCAGCACTGAAGTGGGTCAGTTCTTTTGTCTTTGCAGATTTAATCCACGTTGTTGATTTTTAAATGGCCAGCAAAGATCTGGTGTAGAATTTCTGCCATGACAGCAATCTCTGCTGGCCATTTCAGATGCACCATTTGGCACATGTTCACCAATAAAACCTCAGTTTGCGCAAGCACATCATTCATTTTGTTCAGCGCACAAAAATGAGGGATTTTGCAGTGCGCACGACCAAAATGGCACATTAAAGGCAAGGGAGAGCACTGGAGGGCTGCCGATCCAGATCGCCATTGGAACAGGGACCAAATTCTGGACAACTTGTGTTCCAATGCACTCAGATTAAAGCGGTGGGTTCTGTCAGAAACAGAATCCACCACAAAGACCACTTTCCGCTCTACGCCTGGTAGAGAGTTCAAGTGCCCATGTAGACCCCGAGCCCTGCTCAGGTGACATTCCAAGGGAAACGCACTGGGTTCAAGGCATGACGCTCACTGTTTGCTCTGTGATGTCCACGTTGAGGGCCCCTCTCCTCTGTAGGATGCCGAGCACAGTGGTGAGAAGATTGCCAGAGAGTCCCAACTGGGACACATGGTGGATCTTCGGTGGCAGAGTCAAGGGGGTGGCTGAGCGTATGGGAAGGTCAATGAGGTTTCCCGCCAAATCTGTGACCACAGTCTGGAAGAAAGGTTAGAATCAGAGCTCAAGCAAACAGGTCTTTTTGTATCTGCAAACACGGCCCACATTTTCTATTAGCCCCCTGGATACCCGAGTATTTGTCATGGGAACAATACTGGCATGTTTGTTTATTTGATTATTTCATTTTGGTTATTTTCAGTCACTTTGATGTTTTGGTCAATTCAGAATTCAGTACTTTACTTTGGCACAATCTAGTATTAGTGTGTCCCAAACTACTGCGGAACAGCACGGTTGAGTTCATAACAATAGCGCTATTGTGCAACCGTTTGGGGCATAATAGCAATAAATGGAGGTAAAATTGAGACTTTGGATGGATTTAGTCTCAGTAGAATGCAGGCTGGCCATGATCTGAGCCCCATTCTTCCAGAGATTTGGATCCGCTTGTCCCCCACAACCACCCCCGGCTCATCATGCGCATGCACGGTAAACAATAGACTTTATTGTACATCCACAAAAGTATTTTGGTTTATTGTGCGTGTGCATGACGATGCTATGCAGAGTGGAGTTGTCTTCAGACTGGTGTAGGACTGGTTGAAAACAACCCTTTGGATTTTGCAGAAAAGCTCCACAAAAATCAGAACGACTGTTAAAATTCTGATTGGAATCCCAGTCGGACAGGTTGTGCCTGCACAAATGGGGGCCATTGTTTTACGCATCCACAAAATGTCCACCACCATTCAATATGGTAGCCAAGATGGAAGCCGCCATCTTGTTGTGTAAACCAGCTGCCACTGGTACATGCACAGAATGGCCTTCATTATTTTTATTTTATTTTTTTCATTTGATCCAATCGGAATTTCAACCAAATGATCGTTTGGGTCCTAGTTCCAGTTGGCCTGAACAAAATACCTGGTTCTGTACACCCAAGGAGATTCTTCACCGATATAAACAGATCCATCCATCCAAGCAGCTAAATTGCTGCTCATGAGATATTTTGTCCTATCTGGTAGCAGGATCAATTTCCCAATTCTCAATTCTTGCAATACCTTGAGATACTGTCCCGATTTACCTTTTCTGTTTACCGTTCATTTACCGCTTACCATATTGTTGAGGGTGCCATTTTACTTCTGGGCTTCTTGTTTCCACATTTCTGAGCCAATCACTGTGTGAATAAAACTCACCTTAACTTCCCCCTGGGGCCCCTTAATCTCCCCTCCTGTGCCTCCAATCATAATTATTGTTGTATACTGTTTCCTTCGCTTTGACCAGTCTGCAACTGAACTGTAGATTAGTAAAGGAATCTGCAAATTACCAGCCAATGAGTGACAAGGAAGTACAAGGGGAAATGGAGTACAAGAAATCCAGTATTTCATCGGTATTACCTCTTGTATCTGAAACGGATGGCAAGTGTTAAACTGCAAAGCAGTAAATGGGATCCCTGTCAGCGGAAATTTGGTAAATCAAGAAACAAAATGTTGGCCGACACACTGTCAAATACCAAGAGATTCTCAAGTATCAGGAACTGGGATTTTGATGAGATTTCCCATTTTGTTTTGTTTTTTCAGCCCTAGTTTCAACCCAGAACTAAATGGGGCCCAGAATGAAGTGCAGAATGCTGAAGAAACCAAAACAACAAAATGACTGAAATAACCCAAAAGAAATACCTCAAGTGGATATTCATTTCAGAAAACAAAGCGGGAACGTAACAGCCCTTGTATCCACTTCACCAGAACTGATTTGAACTGGGTGGATTCATCGGATGCGGTGTTCACCATGGATGAACTTCACCTTTAGTAAGACTGGTGACTAGAGATGAAATGAGTACCAGCATACAAAAGGGATACTCAACGAATTTCCGGTACCCAGATTGACCCAACGACACCAGGTACCAATTGGTACCCAATTGTGACCTGATTTGGGTATCTGACGTCCCAGAATGTTGACTTTTAGTCCCAGAAGGTTGACTTCCAGTACCTATTGTTTTTTACTTCCATATCGATTTATCAACTTCTGACACCTATTTATTGATTTTCCATCCTGGAAAGTTGACTTCTGAGTACTGGTACCTAGTTGTCAACTTCCAGTCTAGAAAAATCAACTTCCAGTCCTTGTTTTTTTTATTTTCATCCTGATTTTTTGGTTTTCCAAACCGATATACCGATTAGTAATTGGAAAATCGGTACCAGAAGTTACCAACTTTTTGGATTTCTGGGCATCCGGTTAGTACCCTGAGTACTGATGCTGTACTCAAAAAAATACAGGTATTGGCTGTGGGTACTAAAATTAACTACCCAGCGTTTCAGCATTAACATTGGTGGGGCAATCCTCTAACTCTGTACACTATGAATGGCAGAGATCGAACATGGAACAGTAGAATTGCTTGTGGAGGGGCTAATGCAACATGACAGCCACAAACTTGGAAGACACTAGGCCGTGAACTGGGAATGTCTGCAGCTGAAGGTAGATGCTCCAATGGCCTGACCTGAAGAACCAGAGTTTGGGCTAAAACAAGAATGGATTTCATTCCCACGAGAATCTTGAGAATCGAGAACCCTTAGCAAGATCTCAAGACAGTCTCACTAAGGGTTTGAGATCTCACAAAATTCTCCCCCCAAAAAATTAAACGCTTTGTGCATGCTCAAAACGGTCATCACGGTCACTCTGCATATGCACGGTCCTTTTCCAAGATGGCACAGGCTGCATCGGTGACATTTTGGAACAGGGCAACTGATCTGCACATGCTCAGAACCAGCTACCCTGTTCCAAAATGGCGCCAACATGGCCCACGCCATTTTGGAAGAGGGTTGGACATGTGCAGGACGACCACGGCAGCCATTTTGCACATGTATAGAGTGGTTTTTATTTTTTCAAGAATCTCGCAAGAGGAGGTCGAGAATAGGCCAATTCTCGACTCATTCTCTATCTTGAAAATCTTGACAAGAACCCAGTTCTCAACAAGGTTTGCAGGATTACCGAGAATGAGTCTTAGCTCTAGCCAGAGTCTGCTACAGCAGCCTGTAGCCGACTCTCACAGACTCTGAGTCTGAATCAGACTCAGCCCGTGACGCAGAACCCATTCAGAAGATCAGGGGGGTAAGCAGCTTGATCTGACTAAATATCAGCTTCACATCAAAGCCGGTGCCAAACTCTTCCCCCCTGTTACCAAGGGCCCATGAGTTATGCTATCCAATGACAGTAACAAAATTGACAGCCCCTGGGCTGCAATCAGTCCCTACCCATGCAGTGACCTCTGCTGAAGGTCAGAGGAAATCAAAGAGGCTCCTTTAAGAATTGGTCACCCTGCTGGGGAGGGGGAACACCAGGGTTGCCCAGAAGCGCAGTCTCCGGCAAAAGGAATCAGTGTCACTTACATCTAAATCCAATTCGATGAACTGCCCATTGACTATTGGCAGACTGGACATGGTGTACTGGAGGCTTCCTAGAAGGCCCAGTGGGACTGCAGCTTTGAGTGATGGAAAGAGAAAGAAACTTACTCAGAATGTGATAGGAGTCAGACATTACGTAGCCTCCCATAGGCACCCTCTCCCATTGCCCTGAGCCCAGAAGCACCTCCCATGTCCTGGCTCTCACAAGGACACCTCCAAGGCCCGCGGCTGGAGCCCCAGATCTGGAAAGGCCCATAATGAGTGTTTCAAGTCCTCGTGGATGCAAAGGAAGGCTTGAGACGCTGACCTCAGTGCAGCTGCTGCCTGCTAGAGGCTTCAGGAAGCCCAAAATGACAGATCCAAAAAAGGTGAACAGCTGCTTTGTGAGCCTGGAACCTGCTGCTCTCCAAGGAGAAGGGGAGGGCATGGGGAAGGCGGGGCCACAGCCTGGGGGTGGATACACACCAGCTCACATGGGTCATGTCTAGGGCACCCCATGTCTTGATTCAGACCTGACCCCAAAGGCCTTGCTAAGTGGGTCTCAGTACGAAGCAGGTTGCATCAGCCCTGTTATAAACTAGCATCCACTCATCTTTTCCTTCCTTCCTGGCGAGTTCCCTTCTTATGAACTCTTCCTCCACCACAAGGGGGCACTGTTTGCATCTACCACTGCACATTTATCTGTCGGGCAACTTCACGCATAAAAAAAGTGAAGAGTCACAGGCACCATTCTCCTTTTATAGCAACACCTAGGAGCTGCAGTCCTGGTGGCGCAGGCCAGGTCCCAACGTGCTGGGTGCTGCACAAAGACAGACAAGTCCCTGCCACACAGAGCCTGCAGTATAAGGCAAGCGGCCGCCTGGCTGTGGGTGCATTAGGGAGGCTTCAGGGGCAGGAAAGGCAGGGAGGCAGCACAGACTTACAGTTCACGGTGCCAAGCAGAGTATTTACCAGGTTGATGACGGTAACAACTATCGGACACAGCTGTGGATCACAGAGGGGAAAAAAGTCAGATTGACGGGACCCCTCCGAGTAGCGAGCTCCCATGGAGGCTTCTGTCATATCGAGTGATACATCATAGGGGAGGGGAAACAAGTAGCCAAGTCTTTATTGGTGAATGTCGTTCACCTTGGACGATACTCATTTTGGACACTCCAAATGTTTTTCTTTTAATTTACTTCTGTCCTTTCCGTTTGGCTATTTGGTTAGTCAACCGAATGCCCAAAGTGGAAAAAAAAACCAAACTTGCTCTTTCTACATCCTTGCAGGGAGCTTGTCAATTCCCTGTACCAGGCTAGGAGGACAAGACTTGCCTTGCTGTGAAGAATCAGGAACGCAGAAGCACGCCTCCTCCTCAAAGGAAGCCTCTCCCTAAATTTGCAACGCTTAACGCATTTACGGAGCATCGTCGAGGGAATTGCTGCATCTCTGTGAATTTCGCCCTGTGGCTAATATTTTCAGTTGCACGAAATGCACAACTGCTCCATGCACGCAGCTAGCGTGGACGAATGCCCATGCAGTCTGAGGCTGCAGTCCTAAATGCACCAACTTGTCAGTGTCATTGATTTCAAAATGGCTTCCGTACGAATCACTGTGCTCAGGATTGTGGCCAGAGTCACCACTCAGGCAGAGCCAGACATTTCCGCATGACTAGAGACCCCATTGCCACGGAGGTCAATGCAAACGCTAGTGGGAACAGAGTCTATCCATTAGCTTGCTGGTACAATGTAGTATCGCAGACACAGAGATTACATTGTTCAGACCCTCAGGGCATTTTTAGAAACATCGGCTTTCTCCTGGACTTCAAAGTCTGGGTTCGGTAAATTCACATGGGGATGGGAGTTCAACGCTCACTCCTGGAAGTTCTCTACTATCGGGGACTTACAAGTCCACCAGGTCTCAAAACACGTGGGAGTCACCAGTAGCCCCTGTTTACAATGCCACCCGGGCAACTTATAGAGGGGGGGCGAGTGTCTAAATCCTCCCTGCACGAGTTTGCCGAACCCAGACTTTAAACTCTGGGAGAAAGACAGTGTGTCTAAAAACACCTGTCAACTATTTTTTGGGAAACAGCTTAGCACACCGGCAGGCAAGACTGCCTCAGCCCTGGCACCTTCTTCCTACAGAAGCCAGGTTCCAAGGAAAAACTTAAATCTGGGTGTTAACAAACAAGATGACAGGCCACATTAGCACACATCATTTATTAGATGTTCGTCCTCCACCCACCAGACCCACAGCCTCCCACTCATGGCAGGGTTTCAGAAAATGTGGAGCCCACCATACGAGAGCCTGTGGGCTAATGTGCCCCCACGTTTCCACATCCCAACAATTATTTACTTAAATTTATTTATTTATTTAAAATTCTTGCTACCCCGGCTCTCCTGCCGCAGGCAGCTTGGGGTGGCTTATAGTCAACACTAAAAACAACAACAACTAAAAACAAGACTTAAAAATGAGGATAATAACACACCCCAAACCCAAATTAGGTTTCGTGTGGCGCATCCATGCATCCAGGTGCCCGCACCATAGAATTGTGGGTGGAAATCCTAGCGCATCCAAGGAGTGACCATTTCCTGCCCCTCTTTCCACTCTCATTGGGTCCGCAAGTGGCAGCTGCCCACAAGGGCATGAAATACACACAAGGGATTGTCCGTTTATTAGGTTGGGCTGAACATGTTAAACCCATGAGTGGAGGCTTAGTTGGGGCTGCACGGATCAAACACAGACTGCAGTAAGGTGTGCAGTCCCACAGTTACAACATACGATTCAGACATTCAGTCAATCCTTGTTGAGTGATCTTACCAGTCCAGGAAGGAGATTACCAAGGGCATTGTTGAGAAATCCATCCACATTCATTGGGAGCAGCCTAAGCAAAGCAAAGTTTTTAAAAGTCACATGGCCTGGAAATCTAGCTGCACTGTCGTTGCTACACTGTTGGGCTGTGATTGGAGCTGAAAGTCGTAGCTGCTAATATCTGGTACCTGGCCAAGATGTCACAGTACTATCTAGTATCCATTTGGATACCAAATGGGGCCCCGGATTTTTTTTCCAAGGACCTGGAAATTGAAAATCAGAACTCAGGACCTTGGAGACTGGAAACGTTCCCAGAAAAAAGTGCCTAGAAAAGCAGGCTACCAAAAGTGAGACAATCTGAAAAAGACAAACCCAAAAAGTGCAACTACAAAAAGCCCCCCCAAAGCCACCAATACCCACAGCATTGCCCGGCGGCAGCAGTGCACTCACTTTAAAATAATTATGCCAGTCCAACAGCCATAACAAACACCATCAAAAAAACAGACATGCACACACACCCCCACCAAAAAAAGCCTCCATGGTGTCCACCTACGTAAGGCAAGTCCCCTTCCCACACACCATAAATTAACCAGACAGAAAGTATCCCCAGTGTGCCTCATCTGGTCACATCTTGGCAAAGTTC
This sequence comes from Sphenodon punctatus, assembly GCA_003113815.1. Classification (NCBI taxonomy): domain Eukaryota; kingdom Metazoa; phylum Chordata; class Lepidosauria; order Sphenodontia; family Sphenodontidae; genus Sphenodon; species Sphenodon punctatus. The sequence goes on along the minus strand of QEPC01014492.1, from coordinate 6,538,415 downwards.
TTGAACCCACAGCCAAACAGTGCCCAGACAAGTGGGCTAGCAAAAGTGTGACAATCTCAAGAAGACAAACCCAAAAAGTGCAATTTCAAAAAGCCAAAACAGCAAAGCCAGAAGTACCCAAAGCATGGCCAAGCAGCAGTCCACCAAGTTTAAAATAATTATGCCAGACCAGTAGGCATAACACCCACAAGAAACCAGACATTCCCCACTGCAAAAAAAAAGCCTCCTTGTGCCCACCTATGCAAGGCAAGCCCCCTCCCCACATGCCATAAATTAACCATAAATTCCTTCCTGCACATCATCAACCTCTCCCTCTCTACTGGCTCTTTCCCTTCTGCCTTCAAACACGCCACAGTCTCTCCTATTCTCAAAAAGTCCACTCTTGACCCCTCTGACCCCGTCCTGTCTCACTCCTTCCTTTTGCTTCCAAGCTGCTTGAACGTGTTGTCTACTCCCGCTGCCTTGACTTCCTATCCTCCAACTCCTCCCTCGACCCCCTCCAATCTGGCTTCCGCCCCCTTCATTCTACTGAAACTGCTCTCGCTAAGATCACCAACGATCTTCTGGTGGCTAAATCTAAACGTCTCTATTCCATTCTTGTCCTCCTTGATCTCTCTGCTGCCTTCGATACTGTTGACCACTCACTCTTGCTGGATTCCCTTCACTCCCTTGGCTTTTGTGGCTCTGTCCATAACTGGTTCTCCTCCTACCTCTCTGACCGCTCCTTTAATGTGTCTCTCTCCAACTCCGCCTCCTCCTCCTTCCCCCTCTCAGTTGGTGTTCCTCAAGGCTCTGTTCTTGGCCCTCTCCTCTTCTCGATCTATACCTCATCCTTAGGCAAACTCATTGCCTCCCATGGCTTCCAATACCACCTCTATGCTGATGACACTCAACTCTATCTCTCTACTCCCTCTCTCTCTCCCTCTGTTCAAGCTCGTCTCATCAACTGTCTCTCTGACATCTCTACCTGGTGTCTCAACGTCAACTCAAACTCAACATGGCTAAAACTGAACTCCTGATCTTCCCCCCTCATCCTTCCTCTCCTTCCTCACTGTCAATAACTATTGATGGAGTCACCATCCTGCCTGTCCCCCAAGCCCGTAGCCTAGGCTTCATCTTTGACTCACCCCTTTCTTTTAAACCCTACATTGACTCTGTTGCTAAATCCTGTCACTTCTCCCTCCATAACATTGCTAAGATTCACCCTTTTCTCTCTGTCTCGTCTGCCAAAACTCTTGTTCATGCTCTGGTCATCTCTCGCCTCGATTACTGTAACCTCCTTCTCACTGGCCTTCCCCGGTCTCACCTTTCTCCCCTCATCTCTGTCCAAAACTCTGCTGCCAGGGTCATCTACCTCGCCAGTTGCTTCGACCATGTGCAGCCCCTCCTCTCTTCGCTTCACTGGCTTCCCCTTCCTGAACGAATCCTGCACAAGCTCCTAGTCTTCACCTATAAAGCTCTTCACAACTTCGCTCCCCCCTACCTCTCTGCACTTATCACCCTCCATACTCCAGCCCATGCACTTCGCTCCTCCTCTGTCCCTTCTCTCACCCTTCCACACCTTCCCTGCTCCCCTAAACGCCTTCGTCCCTTCTCACTTGCTGCCCCCCATGCCTGGAACTCCCTCCCTGTCCACATCCGCCTGGCACCCTCCCTTCATACCTTCAAATCTCTCCTTAAAACTCACCTCTTTCGCTCTGCTCTGTCTGACTCTTTATCCTGCTGAGCCACTATTCCTATACCTACGATCTGTTTACCCTTTTCCTTGCCACATGGACCTGCCTGCTGTCATTCTCATTGTAACCAAGCCAAGCACGTGCACTTGAGACCTCGCATCTTCATGAATGTTAGACCCCTTGTCTCTCCCTCTGTTCCCCTTCCTAAGTTTCTCCCCCAGCTCCTGTCTCTCAGATTGTAAGCCCTAGGGGCAGGGACCGTGTCTATTTTATTACTTTGTAAAGTGTCAGGTACACTGCTGGCGCTATATAAATGTTTGTTGTTAATAATAATAATAATAATAATAACAACCAGAAAGAAAGTATCTCCCCTGTGCCCCTGCTCAGGCGTCACATCTTGGCAAAGTTGAACCCACAGCCAAAGTAGTACAGCTGGGTTTTTTAAAGAACTGGATAAGTTCTTAGAGAATAGGTTCATGAATGGCTATTAACTAAGTAGCTTACGGGATGAACTTCTTACTGTCGGGAGCTGGGAGTGAACGACGGGGAATGGATTGCCCATTGGGACTGTGGGTTCTTCTCCCGTGCGATCGAGATTGGCCGCTGTCAGAGACAGGATACTGGGCTTGATGGACCATTGGTCTGACTCAGTCTGGAACTTCTTATGTGCAAGTGACAGTGCCCACAAAAACCACAGCAAAAGTGATCCCTCTCTGGCGCCAACAAGCAATGTGAGCAGCAGCAGTAGCACCCACTTTGAAGTATATTAAGCATATTGGCATTGGTAACCTCCGGCTTTGCCCCTAGTATGGACAGCCCAGGCCAGGGGAAATGGAGTAAGGCAGTTCCCTCTGGCCCCCCATGGTGCCATGCAGTGCAAGCATTTTGTGGCACTGGCAACTGCATTGGTGTGGCACTGGCAACCCCCTGCACTGCCCCTATGGACAGGACAGACACCCCCCCGCCAAAATACATACAGATGAGCAGCGTAGCACACAGCCAAATTCACCAAAGAAAATGGTCCTACGGTCACTTTTATTCTGCACCTGTCGACTAATCAAAGCCTGCCCTGTGGCTTGCCCATCACTCATCTGTCCCCTCCCATGCCCCCCTGTCTACCAAATATGGCACGAAGTTTGGTTTCCTAGCTCAGAGAAGCTAGGGTCAACCGTCTGAGTCACTCCAGCCACCCACGCAATGACACTCCCATCGCTTGATCGAGGCTTCCGAAGTTTTCCAGGGACTGGCCTTGGTTTCTGTAACTTCAAGGTTCGGAAATTCAGAACCGGGGAACGGACTCCCCGGTGAATTCCAAAGTAAACCAGGGACTGAGTTTCAGCAGCACTACAACTCAGAATCTGGTAACTGGTAAGCAGTATATCCGGTATTCTAGTTTGGTGGCTAACCTTCGCAGTTACTGGATCGTTACAAAGAAGCTGTGTCTTTCAATGGTTTGGCTCAAGTGACGGAGCGAGGGGATTATTCCACTGTGCTACACTATAGATCTGTGCCCTGAATCCTCAACTATTTCCCTGAGCGGTCATTTTTACATGAAATCACGGTTAGCGCTGTGCTATCCAGAATACCGGATATTAACTGGGGATAATTTTTTGGCTATCCTTTCACAGCTCTAAGTGTGATTTCATAGATCTATAGTGCAGCACAGCGGAGTGAGCCCCTCGTTCCGTCGCTTGAGCCAAACAATCAAAAGACATGGCTTCTTCGTCCAGAACAACTGGTGCCACGAGGGTCCCAGGTGTCGAGTAACCGGGATTAGCCGGTTTGTTCTCTTTGAGGGTAATCGTAATATGGGGAGTTAGTGCTGCCAGTACTCTCTGGTGCCCCAAAGCCTCTGAAATCCCCATAGTCACTCAGTACTCACCCAGAAAGGACCTGGATGCCACCAAGGAGAGTCTTGCAGTCTTCAACGATCAACCTGGGGATGCCCCTATTGCCCTGAGCCAGCCGGGCCGTAGCTGTGACGTTCACGTCCACCAGGAGGCGAAGCAGCCCACCGAGCAGCCTGGGAGCAGAAGTAGGAATTCAATAGGGCTCCCCCTTCTCTGTGCCCCTGCTTAGGGATGGAGGGACAGGAGGAGGAGAGGCTCAGAGAAAGCCCAGGAGATGCTGACACTCTCTGGAAAGCTGACCTCTCTCCTGCACTAACACCTGGATGTTTTTGCAGGGACCATAGGGACAACAATTTCAGTTTCAGATTCATCTGAAATGACCCAAAAATGGCTATTTTGGAAAAATCCAAAATTTTGGAAAAAAATTTGTTCAGGTTTTTTGGATCTTTTACATTGCGCTGGTTTCAGCATTTGCATTGTGGTTTGTTCCCATTGACTTCAATGGTAAAAAAAAAGAAAAAAAAGATCCAAAATCAAAAAAAATCAGAGACTGAAATTCCCCCTGGAGTCCCATCCCTAAGCAAGGGGCTTAGAAAGGGAAGGATAGAGCCAGGGATGCCAGCTGGATTGTGGGACTCTGGAAACCAGGGATCAATCCCTGCTCTGGCCCAGCCTCCCTGTGCGATGTGGGGTAAATCACTGCCAGGGAGTTTGATTTGTCAAAGGCACAAATAGCATCACTGGTAATCAAGGGGGAACAGGTACCTACGCTCCACTTGACCCTGCTGAAAACCAACCCCTGGGCCCTGACTTTGTGACTCAGTTTCCCATTTGCAAATTGCACTGGGAGCATTGCCCCACTGGATAGGGGATGAGAGAGAGGTTGGATGGATCAGAGGGGAAGTGCTCGGGTGACTCATGGGCAGGTGAGGAGGATAAGAGAGCAGTGCAAGGTTTCCCCGATACAGAACTGCACCCAGTGACTTCTTTGGGGGATGGGGGGTGAGTTGTTCAGTAAGTAACTGGGTCTTGTCATTGTCAAAGGAAATATCCTGTTCCTACCACTAAAGCTTTGGGGAGTTAATAAGAGGGAGAGAAGGAGATGCCCTGATCTGCCCTCTCTTTGCTTGTGGCCATCATGCTTTGTGCCTACTCTGAGGGAGCCTACTCACCCATTGCCATGGACTTTCACCTTGGTGTAGAGGTTCAGTTTGACCCCAATCCCAGGCAGAAGCTTCAGGGACACTTGAGGTATGGTAAAATCCACAATGTGTAAGCTGGAGGGTGAAGGAGAGGCATTAAGACCCAGACACCAAAACCGTGGGCCTGGCGACAAAGCCGGATGGTCCCCCATCATTCTCGCCCATCAGGTTTTTCCAAGGCAGCCTGGGAGCTTAAACAAGGGATAGGTGGAAAACTGAATTTCAAATTTTCACAGTCCCTTTTTGTAAGGTTGAAATCAAACTTTTGGAAATGTTCATCACATTTTCTGTTGGGGGAAGTGTAGCAGGGAGCAGTCCTGGGCGACTGCTGCCCCTTTAAGGGGGGGGGGGGCAGAGTGTGCCAGCCTTAAGACTGAGCATGTGCATGGGATAGCTATAGACCAGCCTGAACTAAATACGGGGTGATAAAGAAGGAGACAGAGTGGGCAAGACACTGCTCCTTTAAGGGCAGACAACCTGGAGAGCTGGCCACACCCACTCCTCCTACATAAGAGGCTGCAAGCCAGGGAGGGTTTCAGTCTCTGCCTGGGAGCTGACAGATAACGTCTCCAGACCAGGGGGCCCTTCAGCAGGGGAGCTGTCCAGTACTGAAGCCCTGCTGGGAGAAACCTAATCCCTGAATTTAGGCTGAGAGGAGAGTTTGGATGCCTGACTCCCAGTGGTGAGCCACCCTACGCTCTCCAAAGTCCTGAAGACTTGGATACTCAAGGAGAAGCTGTGGAGCCAGGTATTGGGGAAGGCTGTGGCCAGGAGAGAGTCTGCTGCTTGGGAAGCCTTGGAGTGAGCCAGGGGCCTGTAGGCCTAGCTTGGATGGACTTTGAGGGGCTGCTTCTGTGCAGAGTGGCTGTATATGTCGAAGAGACTGAGCTGGGCCTGCAGGGGTGAGGTGGATGAGCCAGAAGCCCAGACAGAGAGGAACTCTGTATCAATAATAAACAGACTGAACTAATTCCCATATTATTATTATTATTATTATTATTAAACATTTATAAAGCGCCAGTAACAACCTGGCGCTGTACAGAACATATAATCAGCTGCGGTCCCTACCTGTGGCTTACAATCTAAAAGACAAGGAGGGGGAGACAAGGAGAGGGGACAGCGGGAGAGACATGGGAGAAGACAAACAAACATTCAGGCGGATGCGAAGTCTCAGGTGCGTGTACTTGGCTTGGTTACAAGGTGGTCGGTAGCAGCAGTCAGCAGAGGAGGGCTGACAGTAAGAGCAAGGGGAAAGACTAGAGGGCATTGGGAAAGGCAGCATGGAAAAGGTGGGTCTTGAGGAGGGATTTGAAGGAGCGGAGGGAGGAGGCAAGGCGGATGTCGGCAGGGAGGGAGTTCCAGGCATGCGGGGCAGCGAGGGAGAAGGGACGAAGGCGGTTGGGCGAGCAGGAGAAACGAGGGAGAGTGAGGGAGGGGACAGAGGAAGAGCGGAGAGCGCACGCAGGAGTGCGTAGGGCGATTAGGTCCGAGAGGTAAGGGGGAGCTTGGTCATGGAGCGATTTGAACGTGAGAACCAGGAGTTTGGCATTTGTGTGTTGCTGATTCCCCTACGGAAGTGGCAGCCCAGGGGTTTGATCATGCAGGGACTTTCCCCCGGGAACTGTGCCACGCTACAGGAAGATTTCAAACGTTTTGTCAGTTTATTGATGGAAGAAGCGGAAAAAGCAAATGTCGACATTTTTTACTTTCTGGTGGCTTTGATGTTTCATGAAATATTGGAGAATATTTAAATGGCCAATGGAATTTCACAAATAAAAGATTGTTTTGATTAAATAGGCTGAGCCAGCTTGAACGGGAAGTGTATTTTAGCGTTGCTTCGATACCCCAAGATCCTGGGACCTTGTCGGAGCAGGATTGAAGAGGCCTGATCTCTCTTCAAGGTGATGCAGTGCATCTCAGAGTTTTTTAGCTCTAGCTGCTTTATGCTCTAGACGACAAGAGAAGTCTTCTCTAATCTTGGCTTCCTGCAAAGTCACAGAGAAGCTGCCCCACTAGCCTGACGTCACTAGGATAGGAATGTATGGGGCCAGTAGGCAGCCCACGAATGTGAAGGGTCCTTGACTTCAGACTCCACTCAGAACACACACTCATGAGATGAAAAAGAACAGCAGATCCTATCCCTTCATTTTTTAAAGACTGTGTGAATGGATTAGTTTGTCGGACGCCTTGCTACTGATTCACTAATCACCAGCAAACGTTAGGGCACAAACCAAGGATTCACAATGGTGCTAATTCCTTCCTGCATATTTCTTGTACCATGGGAAGGGACGCTCCATACTTAAGTCTGCCCTCACCTGTAAAAAGTAGCCCACAATGCACCACACAAAACCCAGCTGCACAGCTCTCTGGGATTGCTAGCAGCACCGCACAACACATGGGGGGGAATTTATAGCAGGGAAGCAACGTGTGAAAAACAGCGCCATCATTATTTCCCAGAAGAACGACATGTGAATGCGCCTTCAGTGCAGCTTATTTAATTTATTTATTTATTCCCTGTCCTGTCCTTCCCTTCCCTTCAAGGCTCAGGGCAATTTGCAACATAAAACATATCAAAGCATTATACAAATCACCTCCAAACATCCCCCCAGTCCCATTCATTCCTCTCATCCAACCCTATCCCTGGCTGCCAAATATCAAAAGGTCTGTGTCTCCAGACGACATGCAGGCTTGTCCTTAGGTTAACCTTCAGGGGGAGGGAATTCCATACTTGTGGGACGGCCACCGAGAAAACGCCTCTCTGCCTGCCCTTGCTGTAGAAAATTGGGGGGCAGATGATGCCTGCAAGCGGGCACTCCTGGCTGAGCTCAGAGCCCCCAAGGGGACACCGTCTTTCAAATACTTGGGGCCCAAGCTGTTTAGGGCTTTATACCACCAGTACTTTGAATGGGGGCTTTGCATCACCCCGTTGGCACAGTTTGTGTGCTCTCCTATTTCCCATCGCAGCTCGGAGCGCCCTTTTGCACGTGCCCTCAGTGTGCAAGGTCTATACACCAAGGGCACACAGAGAGGCTTTCTTGGTGGCAGCTGCTTCCTCTTGGAGGTTCACCAAAACCTAAGTCTGAGCACTTTTCAAAAGCAACACAAGGCCTATTCAACTGGCCAAGCATTTGGCAGCAGCAGGGGATAGGGAAGAGGATATTTAATTCGTTTTGTCTCTGTATATTTTACATAGTAGTCCATATTATAACCCGCCCTGTGCCCTAGAGTTGGGGTATGAATTTAAATAATTAAATATAACTAATTTAAATGAAATGTCCCTTTCCCACTCATGTCAGAATTTTGCCCATGAGGGTTTTGTTTGACCCTAGTTGGCTTACCCCATGAGACCTTGCACAGAGCTGAGCAAGCCCCCTCGGCCAAGGAAGCCTCCCTGGAGGCCTCCGGGGTTGATCAATCGACCTCTCAAGACATTCTGGAGAATGCCACCTTCGGCCAACGCACCTGTGATGACTGAAGAGCAAAGCAAGCAGTTAGGGAAGGAAACTGGAAGGGGAGATGGTGGGTGATTCGTGCCCAGTTGTGTCACCCAGGGCAAGCTTCCCATCCTCTCTCTGCCTCTGAAATCTCTGGATATAACTGCAAAATACCATGGGCACGAACTAGCTCCAAACCCATTATGTGCAGCAAGCCCTGACATGCACATTATGAAATAGGAGTTCCGCGGTGCCCCCTTGGGTCACACATACCCCACGGCCACTGAAGAGGATTGGCGCGAAGAATCTAACCACCAGACCTCCAGGCATTCCACGCAATGTGTCCCATCTCCCTCCCTCTCCTGAAAAATGCCAGCCAATAGACTCCACGCATGCAAATGAGCTGAGAGGAAGAATGGCGATTGGTGGAGTTAGTGCCGATGTCCCAAAGGCCTCAGTTCAGTGTGGTCTGAGACACTGATCTTTCCTGTGAATCAATGAGCAACATAATATTGAGATTCTGGATTTTGGTGGGGAAATGAGAGTGAAAGCTCAATTTCCCCAAAATTTGAATACACCCTCCTCTACCACAAGGCTCTGGGATTCGCTAAATCTTGACGCCTCGCTCAGCCCCACAAATTGGATCGTTTTGGAGGAGATATGAGCACACAGTCACTTGTCCAGATGAGGATTTCTTGGTGGTTATATCTAGAGTGATTCCTGCTTCTCCTCTTTAGTAAAACAGGGTGTGAAATGGTTCAGAGAATCCGAATAAATCTGCCCTCTTCACTTCCATTAACCTCATCTAAAAAGTAACACAGCTCACCGTCCCCGAATGCATCGCTATCCAACCTGGCGACCGCCATCACATTATGGATTTGCCCTTGAGCTGGGATCAGCAAGCCACAGAAGAGGAGGAGGAGGAGGAAGGTGCAGGCCTTCAACATCTTTGGTTTCAATACCTGTGAAAAGCAATCTGGTCACTGTAGCATCGACGGACGAGGACTAGGCACCAGTAACAGAACCTGGTGTCTGAAAGAAATACAACAGAGAAAGGCAAAGAGGCCAATGGAGGGAAGTTTGTCGGGGCACCAAAGAAATGCTTTGAAATTGGTACTTGGGTGGAGCTTTTGATCCCACAGGAGCAAATCACAAAATCCCCACGGACTGCATGGAACTAAGGTGCAAACCTCCGCCATTAAAGTCAATGGTTCAGCTGCACTGACTTAACAGCGGGGTATTGTTCAGCCCATAAGGCAGCGATTCTGAGACAAATTACTTGCGGGAAGTAGCATTAACATCAAGAAGACGACTCACAAGTAGAGCTGAAAGACATACCTGCAAAGCAGGTACACCCATTGAAAATCCTGTACCTGAATCGATCTGCCAGTGTCATGGAACGTCGACATCCAGTCCCAGAACGTCAGCTTCTGCTACTGATTTTTCAACTTCCATACCAGTTCTTCAACTTCCGGTTCCAATTTTTTTGGTTTTCCATCCTGATATACCAATCAGTAAATCGGAAAACTAAAAAATCAGTACCAAAGTCACCAACTTTCCAGGTTTCCAAGTACCCAGTGGTACCCAGATAAACCTGCACATATCCAGTGTGGTACCCCAAAATAGGAGTATTACCTGCGAGTAATTAAGTACCTGTTTCAACTCTACTCACAAGTAAATGACCTCAGGACTGCAGCCCAGGCCTTGAACTGGGGGGGCGGGAATTTCAACAAATCTGGTCAGTCTGATAAGGTCCAAATGAAAATCAGAATGAATGGTCATTCTGATGTTCATTTGCCAGAACAATTGAACAAAAACTGGACTGTTTTGCACATGAACAAAATGGCAGCGGCAGCCATATCCAAAATGGGAGCGTTGTGACCGCCACCGCCCACCACCATTTGGCGCACGTGCAAAACAGTTGATTGGAATTTTGGCAGCTGTCCTGCTTTTATGGGACCATACCCCTCAATTTGCAGGTAATGCTGAATCGGTCCCGGATTCAAGTACTCGAAAAACCTGACATTTTGTTTACCACCTTTTTGAGTAAAATTAACGGACAAACCAGAATAATGCCCCCCAAATTTCTGAAATATTGGTATTTTGATATAATGGTTGTTGGTACTTGGGATACCCAATTGAAAAACAGGTCGAGGATTGAAAAGTACCCAAAATATTTGGTTCATTTAGGGTACCAGAAATTCAACAGGTTTTGCGGGTCCTCGTTTCAGCTCTATCTGGGAGCATTTTAACAGTTAACCCCAGTTTGTGGGATGGTTTGTTCCAACAGGTTTCTCTGCAGACAGACGACACGTTGCCAGAGCTGGTAACGTCTCTAGGACAAACACAAACTTGTCGTTGTGCTCTCGAACTGTGCCTTTTCAGTGCAATTATAATAGAACAAAGCGTGGAGAAGAAACAAAGAAAACCCAACACGGTATAACCTGACCTGTCTTTGGAACACTCTTTATGAAACACTGGAAACTACATCTCAAAATCACAGTATGGCATTGGCCAGAGAGTTGCCGAGAGTTGCAGGGATTTTTTTGTTCCTTTCATTTATCGGGGGACTGAAATGAGAGGGTGTTCCTTTGAGGACCGATTGGTTCTTACCTTAATCAGCTCCTGGTCCGTGAGAAGTTTCTCAGCCTTCGGTCCTTCACTGTCGCTGACCACTGGCAGGCGGAGGCTCTTATATACTCAAAATCTGTGCTAAGAATGAAGAAAATGACCTGACCGAAGAAAACCGGGTTAATTGTTTGAGAGTACAATTCCACTGTGTGGTTTCTGATGTCTTCCAATGCAAATAGTTCCTTATGAACATGAAATGTTCCATCCGTTATTGAGCAACTTCTATCAAATCACAGGCAGGTCTTGTGCCAGTCCCGATACTCTGCATTCTGGGGTGCTCATTTAGAAGAGATCCAGACAAACATCCTTCACCCTTTTGTTAGCTTGGTGCATTGGTTTGCAGGCAATTCTGTTCTGCTCAGAAGCAGCAAACACTGGGACCAATGTGGCCATTAGACGCTGTGTGGATGTTCTCTGCCACTGAGAGTTTCTTCCCATAAGACCAATTCATTCATTCCAGCACAGAGAGAATAAAAATATAGGGTGAAATCTTCCCCCACTGAAATCAAGGGTGGAGCCAAGACAAGAACCCACAAAACCAGGTAGACACATTGAAATTGTGGAACTCAACCTGACCTGGTAACACTAATGTACCAATTTGCTGTTTTTGTCCTGACGTCCCAAATTCTAGTACTGATTTTCCAACTTCCGCTACCGATTTATTTATTTTTACTTACTGCCCCAATTTCTTTACTGATTTATCACTTTACCAATTGACACTGATGAGTAACTTGGTAATGGCAATACCCAATATTTTGGGGGGTAACTGGACACCTGATCAGTTCTTGGATATCTCATCAGGAGGCCCCAGATGCAGTACTTGAAATTGTGGGTATTAAATTAACTATCCATTTCCGCTCAAATCAAGTGGTGTTCACTTTAATGACATCTGAATGTGAAACTTTGTATGATTTGTGGAGACTTGTAGTCTCTAGGCCTCTGTAAATAACCCATGACACTGGAGAGACTCTTTCTACTGATTTAGATCAAACCTAGGCCTGAAATGACAAATCAGGTGAATGCTGTTTTCATTGGAAACCGGTCATTCACCTTCATTCACACAATGCGGAACCTTACTGGCTTTTCCGCTGATTCTGCTATTCGTCAGTATTTTTGGTGAGCTGAACAGAGCTGGTACAGGGCCAGTCTCAAGCCCCATGAGTGCCCCACACATAGCCGGGGGGGCTTTGGAGATGCAAAAGTGCCAGTTAAGTGATGGGAAAGTGCTGGAAATTGCCGTAAAAGTGCTGTAAAACTGTCGTAAAAGTCCCAGAAAGTGACAAAAAATGGTGACACAACTGCCGGAAAGTGATGAAAAATGCCAGAAAGTGACAAAATTGGTGGGAAATGATGAAAAATCACAGGCACCAATATTGATAATGGCAGAAACGTGAATCACCAGAGACTGACAAAGTACCAACAAACACTTGCAAGAGCTTCCAAAAGGACAGTATTTCCCTGCAGAATGAGAACACTTGCTCTCATCCCAGCCCCTTGGCGATGGTCCAGAGGCTTCCGCTGGTGCAGAATGTGGCGGCCCGGCTCCTGACGGGGTCGGGTCGCCGGGAGCACATTACACCAGTGCTCCGTTCTCTGCACTGGCTGCCTATCTTCTTCCGAGCCCAATTCAAGGTGCTGGTTCTCACCTTTAAAGCCCTAAATGGCCTCGGTCCGACCTATCTGTGGGACCACCTCACTCCCCAGGTCCTGGATTGGCCCCTGCGATCCGCTGGGGGCGCCTTCTTGGAGGTCTCCTGAGTAAATCGGGGAGCCACTATGGAGAGGATGTTCTCAGTGGCCACACCTCAGCTGTGGAACTACCTCCCGGAGGAGACTCGCCTGGCCCCAAACCTGCTGACTTTGTTCCGCCAGGCATTTGGTGGAGGGAATGGCTGAGGGAGGGATGGGATGGGGGGGGCAAGGGGAAAGATGGGGGGATTTTATATGTCATATTTTAATTGAATCTTAATTGAATTATTATTGTTGTAAGCCGCCCCAAGCTGCCTGTGGTTGGAGAGGGCGGGGAAGTTTTAAAGAAAGAAAGAAACAGAAACAAAGAGGTTTGGACAAGTTTCTGGAAGATCGGTCCATTAGCAGCTGTTAGCCAGACAGGATCAGGGAACATGACGGGAGCTGGGGGAAAACAACAGGGAATGGATCCCCCATTGTGACCTGTTGAGGGCTTCTCCCAAGCCACCATGATTGGTCACTGTCGGAGACAGGATACTGGGCTAGATGGACCATTGGTCTGACCCAGTCTGGCACTTTCTTAAAGAAAAGAAAGAAAGAAATTTAAATAAATAAATAAATAAATAAATAAATACCATGCTTTGCAATTTTGCAAGTATCAGAATTGGATAAGGGTTCTCTTCTACATTGTTTGATAGACACCCCAAAAACCCCTCTAATTGTATATGCCAGTACAAAGAGAGTTCAGAGACTAAAGCTGCTTTCACACATTCAAAATGACCTTTTATAACCACTCAAAATAATGCCGGGTAGGGATGTGCAATCACCGGGGAGTTCGGGGTTCAGGTCCCCCTGAAACCGTTCGAGTTCTGGCTGTTTGTCCCGAACCTGTTTGGGGGGGCAAACCCATTCAGGCGGGGGACAGGGGGGAACCCGGTTTTCCTGCCCCCCCTCCGGCCTGCGCAGGTGGAAGGGGGGCCGGGGCTCACCTCACCTCCCCCCTCCCTGCCCAGCCACGTAATAATTTTTTTTAAAAAACCACCCCAGGGATCGCCATACCAGGTGGTGCCAGGGCTCCGGCCCTGGGTCTGGCATCGGCAGCGGGTCCGGCATCGCGCCAGAGCACTTCAGGTCTCTACTAGGGCCTTCCCGGTCACATGACTTGGATGAGGTTGAGCTATCTGCAATTGAATCCTGACAAGATGGAGGTGATGTTGGTGGGTGAGGGATTGGGAAGGCCTAGTAGAGGCCTGAAGCACGCCAGAGCACTGCCAGACCTGGACCCGCCGCCACTACCGCTGCCGCCGACGGACCCAGGGCCAGAGTCTGACTTCCCTAGTGGTGCCGGGGCTCCGGCCCCAGGTCTGGCGGCGGTGGTACTGGCGATGGGTCTGGGTCCGGTGGCGCTCTGGGGCACCGCTGAACCCGCTTCCACCACTGCTGCCAGGCCCAAGACCAGAGCCCCGGCACCACCAGGTACGGCGATCCCTGGGGTGGGTTTAAAAAAAAAAAAAAAATTAAAAAATTACGAGACTGGGGGGTGGGGGGGGAGGTGAGCCCCAGTGCCCCTTCCACCCATGCAGCCTGGAGTGGGGAGGGAAAACCGGGTTCCCCCCTGTCCCCTGTCCTAATGGGTTCAGAACCCTAACTTTGTTCAGCCAGTTTGGGCGGGGGGCAGTTCGGTTTCGGGGTGTTCACGAATGGGCCGAACACTCCGAGTTCGGGCCAAACTCTGAACCTCCGAACCACGTTCACACATCCCTATAATAATACCCGGTTGTCTCGTTGCTATCCCAGTGTTTGGAGGCCGTGGCGGAGTGGATGCGGCAGAGCAGACTGAAGCTCAACCTCGATAAGACGGAGGTGATGTTGGTGGGGAGAGCGAGGGAGGTGTTGACCCCCCTGATTGGGGGAGGTTTGCCCTCCTATAGCTCAGCAGGCCCGGAGTCTGGGGGTGATCCTGGACGCAGATCTCCGCCTGGAGCGACAGGTGGAGGTGGTGGCGAAGGCCGCTTTCCGCCAGTTGCATCTGGTGTGGAGGCTGCGTCCATACGTCTCCTGCCTGGACCTGGCCTCCCTCATCCATGCCTTCATCACCTCGAGGCTGGACTACTGCAATGCGCTCTACATGGGGCTGCCCTTGTTCCTGGTTTGGAGGCTGCAGCTAGTGCAGAATGCGGCGGCCCGGCTCCTGATGGGGATGGGCCATTGGGAGCACATTACACCTGTGCTCCGGACTCTGCACTGGCTGCCAATAGCGAGCCAAGCCAGGTTCAAGGTATTGGTGTTAATCTATAAGGCCCTTCACGGTCTGGGCCCCTCATACCTCAGGGACCGCCTCGCCCTCCACACCCCAGAGTGGCTCCTTCGGTCTGCCGGGGGTGCCTTCTTGGAGGTCCCCCGTGTTAAGTGGGGGGCCACAATGGAGAGGGCATTCTCGGTGGCCGGGCCGCCCCTTTGGAACTCCCTTCCGGAGGAAGCTCGCCTGGCCCCGAGCCTTTTAACATTCCGGCGAAATTGCAAGACCTGTCTCTTCACCCAGGCCTTTGGGGAGGGGGGGTTAGGGGTTTTTTATCTCCCTCCTCCCTTATTTATTGTATTAATTATTTTGTGTCACCCTAGCCATGTTTAATTGTGTGATTTTATGAGTGTTTTAAAATATTTTTATAACTGTATTTTTATATTTTATATTTTCGAAATTGTTAGCCGCCCCGAGCTGTGTTCAGGAGGGGTGGGATCTAAATGTATTAAATAAATAAATATAAATAAATAATTCCACCATTTTTGTATCGTGTGAAGCACTATCCCCCGTTTATGAGGCAAGATCTCAGGTGGTTGTAACAGCCACTAAGGGTGGCAGAATGTAGTTGACACCAAGTTTGAGTAACCAAAGTCAGTTTGTTCAGTTCCAGTTTGCCCAGGAACAATGAAAATGGGTAAAAGCTGGAACTGGACACAAAAGGACCAAACAAACCACAGACGCGAATGACGTGAAAAGATGAAAATAGGAAATTGGTCGAAGACCGGACAGATAGTGTTTGTTCCCTGGTTCGTTCATTTCAAGTAGGATCATCTGATTCCACAGGTTTGCTCTATCTGGTGGGGACGCCTACGTTCAGCTTTGCTCCAAAGCTACATGGCACTAACACGGGAAAGGAGTCCTAGATCAAGTTACTCCTGTTTAAAAGTGAGTCGGTGGCTATGGGGATTGTGTCTGACCCAAAAGCAAGTGTTCCCATTCCGATGGGAAATACCGACCTTTCGGGGGTGCCTGTGAGTGTCTGTCGGTACTTTATCCGTTTCCGGTGATTCCGCACTGCTGCCATTTTACCATTGTTTTCCAGAACTTTCCTGCCACATTCCAAGAATTTGACGACAGCTTTACTGGAGTTTTACAGCACGTTCATGGCAATTCCTGGCACTTTCCCAGCACTTAAGCCAGTACGTTTTCATCTCCACAGGCCCTGGGGGTGCATGCAGGCCACACGCACAGGGCTTGGGACTGGCCCATAGCAGCCCCATTCAACTTGCAAAAAAATAATGGAAAATGTCAAAAACAGCAGGAAAGCGGCTACGTTTCCACGTTGCACGAAATTCCCTGCTTCTCACCGAAACAGCACTTGCCGAGATCTTTCATTTGCGGCCTATATGGAGATACTTGCCATTTCAGAATGCAAATTACCCACAGGGTTGGTGTCATGGAATAACATAGGGTCACACACGTGTAACACGGTCCCACATGTAGACTACAAGTCTGGTAAATATGTAAAGCAAAATGTTCCACGTGTATGTAATGTTATAACTGAGAACTGTAAAACTCAAAATAGGGCTGTGACACGTGACCAAGCTACAGGAAATGCAAAGAGATACAAAGAATGTGTATTTGCGAACCCTAGCCAGACAGACCTGCAGAGATGCAAAACAACCTTCATGTTTGCCTGGGTTGCCTACGTGACAGGTCACACACTTGGGAATTATGTGACTGCTTGCCAGTTGCCATCAAATAAGGGCTCGTTGCCAGCTTGAACTGAAACAATCTGAAAAATGCATCTATCCAATGAATTCGCCCACTTAGGTTCATCTGAACAAAATGGATACAAATAGGCCCCGGCAATATTCAATTCCTGCTCCTGGAGTCTCGCCTTGATGGTTACCTGTGGTCAGAAACCACCCGCTGTTTGGGGATCTTGCCATCGTGCCTGAAGACAACAGGTGAGGCAATCATGTCTTTGTCATGAAGACCCCTCAGCGTGGAACTCATTCCCTTCAGATGTTGATTTCAATTCCTCTCCCCTCACCTTTCAAAAATACCTTTAGATGTAATTGTTCTCCAGGTGCTTCAGCCTGTCTCTTCCTAGTTCGGAGGCGCACAACGCTTGGGACCCTCCAGAAAAGTTTCTGTTCCAACATAACACTGCTCAAAGTTCTGATGGGAAGAACGGTTTCCAGGAGATTAGGCTGGGGTGGCTTTTGCCACACACTAATTCAGGCTGGAAGAATTGCTTATCTAACAGCTAAACCAGCTTAACAAGAAGGTGCAGCTCAAGTGTCAAGCTGCTTATTAAGGCTGTCATTGTCCCAGCAATTTAATCAAGCCCTTCGTCTCCAAAGCATGGGGGTGGGGTGGGGGGTTCAGTGCTAGCTAGAACAGTGTTGTACAATATGGTCTAAGTGCATGTTAACAAGACGGTATCACATTACCATTCCATCCGGTCCCATCGGACTTTGAGCCTGTCGACTTAATCAGCAAGAAACCTGCATCAGCGCAACCCTGATACATGTCACCGGCATTAGTTACAACACTGGCTTTTGAGATAATGGGGTGCAGCTTCATTACCAAGAGCCACTTCTCCATACCCATCTTCCTGACACCTTTGATCAGTCAGTTCCATGTTCCAAAAGCCGCTCCAGCAAAGGGAAGGCAAGCCGCCAAGTGAACAACAGAGCGCCAAGCTCACCTAACACAAACGGATGAGAAATTAAATCATCACAGGAAGAAAAGGACAGAAGGGAAGGGTGGAGGAGAGGAAAGGACAGAGGCAGCAGCCAACAGGAGATGCAGAATGGGATTGGGGCAACTCCAGTAGGGCGGGCAGCGCAAGCCTCCAACAGAATGGCACCTGCACACACTTGCAGTTAGCACGGGCATGAGTCTTGTTCACTTCAATGGAACTTGCACCTGGGGCCGAAACACGATCTCAATTTTCTCGTGATTCTCACCAAGAATCAAGGTTCTTGGCTTGTTTTTTTAGTGAGAAAACCCCTGGTTCTCAACACTTTCTCGGTCAAGAATTTGTCTCGATTTGCCACAAATCCAATTAATTAACAGTTTACCGTGTACTGCTTACGATGTACCTCGCTCGTCCCAGAAATGCACATGCAAAAAATGGCTGACCTTTCACAAAATGGCGGTGACGCTGCCGGCGTCATCTTGGAAGAGGGCTGTGCATAGAGGCCACTTCAGGAGGGAGGGGCAGAAGTAGGGGAAATAGTGGGGCCCGAGGCAGCCAGTCACCCTATGATAAGGCCAGTCCTGATGCCTGAAACGACCCAGCCAAACCACCAAATACCAAAGCAAATGAAACCACTGAACAGGAACAAGCAGAATGGATATCCAAGGAAGTGAGAGCCTATCGCCGTTGGTATCTGCTTTGTCGGGCCAGGCAAATTCATCAGAGATGATATTCATCATCAGTCTGAATTTCAGCTCCACCCTCTGTAACTGCAGTGAAATCTCAGCCCGCGGGGAGATGTAGGAGAGGTGTTACGTAGCTTAGGAAGCCGGGGAGCAGGTATAGGAGATCCAGACCAGTAGGGGATCCTTTGGGAAAACTAGGGTGTTATTTCAGAGTTAAGAGAAGAAAAGAGACGGTGGGTCCCACTCCTGCTAGAAAAGAGGTTCCTTCAGCAGTTACGGGCTAAGTAGGCTAATTATTACCCCTGGGCAGCTGTTTGTATCGATGGAGGTGCGGGCGCTGGAGAGGAAATTATTTATTTATTTTATTGTATTTATATGCTGCCCCCCATGCCTACGGCATCTCGGAGCAGCTTCCAACACAATAGAAAACAATACATTAAAATCTACAATATCATCATTAAAACCCATTTAAAACACCCCCACACAAATTTAGCCCACCCTCCCCTCCCAGCCCCCGAAGGCCCGGGAGAACAGCCATGTCTTACAAGCCCGACAGGAGGCCAACAGACTTGAACCTTGTGGAACGCCAGTCGTGCTTCCTCTGGGAGGGAGTTCCACAGCTGGGGCCCAGCCACCGAGAACGCCCTCTCCACTGTAGCCCCCTGTTTTATGCAGGAGACCTCCAGGAGGGCGCCCCCGGTGGACCGGAGGTTCCGTCCTTAGTCGCGGAGGGTGAGGCGGTCCCTGAGGTATCCAGGTCCAAGACCGTGTAGGGCCTTATAGATCAAAGTCAAAACCTTGAATCTGGCTTGGCACATTACAGGCAGCCAGTGCAGCGCACAGAGCACCGGTGTTATGTGCTCTCGTCGGCCCATCACATTCTGCACTACCTGCAACCTCCGGGCCAGCGTCAGGAGAAGCCCCACATAGAGCGCGTTGCAGTAGTCCAGCTTCGAGGTGATGAAGGCATGGATCAAAGTGGCCAGGTCGGGTCTGGAGATGTACGGGTGNGGTTACCTGTGGTCAGAAACCACCCGCTGTTTGGGGATCTTGCCATCGTGCCTGAAGACAACAGGTGAGGCAATCATGTCTTTGTCATGAAGACCCCTCAGCGTGGAACTCATTCCCTTCAGATGTTGATTTCAATTCCTCTCCCCTCACCTTTCAAAAATACCTTTAGATGTAATTGTTCTCCAGGTGCTTCAGCCTGTCTCTTCCTAGTTCGGAGGCGCACAACGCTTGGGACCCTCCAGAAAAGTTTCTGTTCCAACATAACACTGCTCAAAGTTCTGATGGGAAGAACGGTTTCCAGGAGATTAGGCTGGGGTGGCTTTTGCCACACACTAATTCAGGCTGGAAGAATTGCTTATCTAACAGCTAAACCAGCTTAACAAGAAGGTGCAGCTCAAGTGTCAAGCTGCTTATTAAGGCTGTCATTGTCCCAGCAATTTAATCAAGCCCTTCGTCTCCAAAGCATGGGGGTGGGGTGGGGGGTTCAGTGCTAGCTAGAACAGTGTTGTACAATATGGTCTAAGTGCATGTTAACAAGACGGTATCACATTACCATTCCATCCGGTCCCATCGGACTTTGAGCCTGTCGACTTAATCAGCAAGAAACCTGCATCAGCGCAACCCTGATACATGTCACCGGCATTAGTTACAACACTGGCTTTTGAGATAATGGGGTGCAGCTTCATTACCAAGAGCCACTTCTCCATACCCATCTTCCTGACACCTTTGATCAGTCAGTTCCATGTTCCAAAAGCCGCTCCAGCAAAGGGAAGGCAAGCCGCCAAGTGAACAACAGAGCGCCAAGCTCACCTAACACAAACGGATGAGAAATTAAATCAACACAGGAAGAAAAGGACAGAAGGGAAGGGTGGAGGAGAGGAAAGGACAGAGGCAGCAGCCAACAGGAGATGCAGAATGGGATTGGGGCAACTCCAGTAGGGCGGGCAGCGCAAGCCTCCAACAGAATGGCACCTGCACACACTTGCAGTTAGCACGGGCATGAGTCTTGTTCACTTCAATGGAACTTGCACCTGGGGCCGAAACACGATCTCAATTTTCTCGTGATTCTCACCAAGAATCAAGGTTCTTGGCTTGTTTTTTTAGTGAGAAAACCCCTGGTTCTCAACACTTTCTCGGTCAAGAATTTGTCTCGATTTGCCACAAATCCAATTAATTAACAGTTTACCGTGTACTGCTTACGATGTACCTCGCTCGTCCCAGAAATGCACATGCAAAAAATGGCTGACCTTTCACAAAATGGCGGTGACGCTGCCGGCGTCATCTTGGAAGAGGGCTGTGCATAGAGGCCACTTCAGGAGGGAGGGGCAGAAGTAGGGGAAATAGTGGGGCCCGAGGCAGCCAGTCACCCTATGATAAGGCCAGTCCTGATGCCTGAAACGACCCAGCCAAACCACCAAATACCAAAGCAAATGAAACCACTGAACAGGAACAAGCAGGATGGATATCCAAGGAAGTGAGAGCCAATCGCCGTTGGTATCTGCTTTGTCGGGCCAGGCAAATTCATCAGAGATGATATTCATCATCAGTCTGAATTTCAGCTCCACCCTCTGTAACTGCAGTGAAATCTCAGCCCGCGGGGAGATGTAGGAGAGGTGTTAAGTAGCTTAGGAAGCCGGGGAGCAGGTATAGGAGATCCAGACCAGTAGGGGATCCTTTGGGAAAACTAGGGTGTTATTTCAGAGTTAAGAGAAGAAAAGAGACGGTGGGTCCCACTCCTGCTAGAAAAGAGGTTCCTTCAGCAGTTACGGGCTAAGTAGGCTAATTATTACCCCTGGGCAGCTGTTTGTATCGATGGAGGTGCGGGCGCTGGAGAGGAAATTATTTATTTATTTTATTGTATTTATATGCTGCCCCCCATGCCTACGGCATCTCGGAGCGGCTTCCAACACAATAGAAAACAATACATTAAAATCTACAATATCATCATTAAAACCCATTTAAAACACCCACACACAAATTTAGCCCACCGTCCCCTCCCAGCCCCCGAAGGCCCGGGAGAACAGCCATGTCTTACAAGCCCGACAGAAGGCCAACAGACTCGGGGCCAGTCGTGCTTCCTCTGGGAGGGAGTTCCACAGCTGGGGCCCAGCCACCGAGAACGCCCTCTCCATTGTAGCCCCCTGTTTTATGCAGGAGACCTCCAGGAGGGCGCCCCCGGTGGACCGGAGGTTCCGTCCTGAGTCGCGGAGGGTGAGGCGGTCCCTGAGGTATCCAGGTCCAAGACCGTGTAGGGCCTTATAGATCAAAGTCAAAACCTTGAATCTGGCTTGGCACATTACAGGCAGCCAGTGCAGCGCATGGAGCACCGGTGTTATGTGCTCTCGTCGGCCCATCACATTCTGCACTACCTGCAACCTCCGGGCCAGCGTCAGGAGAAGCCCCACATAGAGCGCGTTACAGTAGTCCAGCTTCGAGGTGATGAAGGCATGGATCAAAGTGGCCAGGTTGGGTCTGGAGATGTACGGGTGCAGCCTCCGTACCAGATACAGCTGGCGGAACACTGCCTTCACCACCACATCCACCTGCTGATCTAGATGGAGACCTGTGTCCAATAACACCCTCAGACTCCGAACCTGCTGGGCCACGGAGGGGCGCACCCCCTCCACAAGAGGGGGCAACACCTCCCCCACCCGACCTACCACCATCACCTCTGTTTTATCGGGATTGAGCTTCAGTCTGCTCTGCCATAACCAACTTGCCACGGCCTCCAAACACTGAGACAACATGGAGACAGCAGGGCCTGGGTCGGCTGAAAAAGAGAGGTAAAGCTGGGTATCATCAGCATATTGGTGGCAACGCACACCAAACCCTCTCACGATCTCCCCCAGGGGCTGCATATATATTAAAAAGTAAAGGAGACAGGATTGAACCTTGCGGAACGCCACAGACCAAAGCCCGGGGGCTAGATGTTTCTGCTCCCAGGACAACCCGCTGGGTCCTCCCCAAAAGGAATGACCGGAACCAACCAAGGGTGGTCCCATCCAGACCCCCCCGGTCATGCAACCGTCTCAACAGCAGCCCATGGTCCACTGTATCAAACGCGGCCGAGAGACCTAGCAGGACCAGTAATGTCGAACGTCCTGCATCCATCTCCCGGTGGCGGTCGGCCACCAACGCCATCTCCATGGGTCGGAAAAAACCAATGCTGTCTAGGTGAACCTGGAGCTGCAAGACCACCGCCCATTCAATAACTTTCCCTAAAAAGGGAAGGTTAGAGACGGGTCGGTAACTGGCGAGTGCGTCCACATCCAAGGATGACTTCCTCAACAGGGGGCGCACCACGGCCTCCTTGAGACTGGGGGGGCAAACTCCCCTGCCGAAGGGACGCATTGAAATTGGTTGGTGTTGCTGTGACTTGGAGCAGAACATGGTCCAGCGAGATTTGGGATATTCTCATATTGAATTGGTGCCATTTTTTTGATACCATAACACTGGGTGGGGGGGTGGAGATTGCCCTCTCCTGACCTCAGGAGCCTAGCTATCATACGGACAACAGTGCAGTTGCACCAGGACCCATGGGTTGGTAGACGTTATTCCGGGATTGCTGCTAAGCACTCCTGCAGGACAATAGAAATTCCGTTGTGCATTGTTAATGGATTAGGTCTCCCAGCTCCTTGCAGTAGAAAGGTGACAGTGTTCTGCAATAAGGAAGCAACTTGGGGGGCATGAGAAGAAGTGGGGCAGGGAAGAGGCAGCAATGTGGAGGCCCACGTCCATGTTCTGCACCTGGGCCCACTCCTGTCTAGCTACCGCCCTGCCTCACCTGTACCTCACTGTGCACCAGAATGCCTCAAAACAAGTGATTTTTGCCCGGATACTAGTCATTAAAAGTAGTAAGATAAAATAAGATCATTTTTACCCAGAAAAATGAATGCACCATTTTATGTTGATGAACTGAATTTGAATACTCAAGTCCCAAAAACAAATGCCCCCATCTGAATTTGTTGCTGCTGCTGCTGCTGGGAAATTCTCCAGATCTGTTCCTCCGGCCGTTTGCTGCTTTGCCGTTATTTGACACTTTGCTTGCGTGGCTAAGTCAGCCGTCGGGCAGTTTGGCGCTCTGGGTAGACCACGTGACATGGATTAACCAATCAATGGCTTAGCACCAGAACTCAGACGAATCAGGACAGGAAGTTGAAAAATTGGGACTGAAAATAAAGTGATCAGTACCCATTTTTATTTATATATATATATAAAGATGCTATGGTACCAGAAGTTTAAAAACTCGGTACCCGAAGTTGTTTTTTATTTTTATATTTTTTTTTAAAAAGGCTGGAAAATCAGGATGCCAAACAGCCTGTCAGGCACTAATTGGGTGCCAATTAGTACCTGATGTTACTGGGTCAAGGATTACAATCCTGACAGATATCTGCAGTATTGTGGGTCCCTGTTTCAGCTCTTGCATCTCAAGAGTTTTCTGGGAAACAATTCCTTGTAAACCTGCACAGAGACCTTTTCAAAGGAAACATTCATTCCACGTCAGCCACCTGACTAGCAAAGTGATTGCTGTTTTCAAAGGGGATTTGGTCCTCGGAAAGCAGTCAGCAAACACAGCATTTTGCCTTCTCCAGGGGGAATTGCTTGGGGAAGACAGGCAGACACTTAACCTTCTGCCCCAGCGGCTGCGTGCACCGGACACCAGCAACCCCACACACAGCAGCTGCTTCAGCCATCTTGGAGTGGCCTCTTGCTTTGAAGACATCCATGGAAGGTTTGCTAAAGGTACCAGCCAGGATTTCCCAATGGCTGCTCTGCAAAGCACAAGCTGAAATGCAAGACTGGAGAGCATTTACTAGGAATGGGATTATCGGCAAATTATCTGTTTTATCGGTATTGGATTAATCCGATATCAGATTTATTGGTATCGGTATTGGCATATCGGTTTTTTTAACATTGCTGATTTTTTCGGATCTTTAACATTGCGGCCATTTTTAAAATGGCCGCAAACTCCGCCGAACCAAACAGCCGAACCCGAACTCGGATTTCGAACCGAACATCCGAACATCGAAACGGCATTCTGTTCGCCCATCCCTACTTACAGCTGCTGACAATCCAGATGTATTACTGTCAACGATCAGGGCA
Source organism: Sphenodon punctatus (assembly GCA_003113815.1). Taxonomy (NCBI): domain Eukaryota; kingdom Metazoa; phylum Chordata; class Lepidosauria; order Sphenodontia; family Sphenodontidae; genus Sphenodon; species Sphenodon punctatus. The sequence continues at coordinate 6,514,181 of QEPC01014492.1, read as the reverse complement.
AGGAAGCACTAACAGCGGAAATGTCTCCCCTCTGCGCACTCATTACGGCTTCCTTTGCTGTTTGCTCACTTGCTTCCAAACGTAGACAATACAAGGTCCAATAATTAAAATCCTCTCTAAATCCATTTCTGAATGTCCGCCTAGGGATATGCGTATCCCAGGCCAGATCCAGAAACATCAAGGCCCTGTGTGGATTCATGGCATGGGCCCCAGCCTAACCTTGGAATGATTGATCGACACCCCCAGATTCACTCATTAGAAAAAGGAAAATGTTGTTCTCGTCATTCATTTTTGATGCTCAGTTAGATTTTCTAGGGTCAGAGTTCCCCGCACTGCAGATTCGGGGTGGGGTCTCTTTGTTGTCAATATGTTCTTTCTAGTTTACTCTGCAAAAAAGACTAACCCCATTCTAGGCTGCAATAACAGAAGCATTGCCTCCAAGTCAGCAGACGTAACAATTCCATTCTATTCAGTGGTCAGGTCTCACCTGGAGTATTGTGTCCCATTTGGGGCACCTTGTGCGTCTTTAGACATAACAAAGATCGGGTGTCAAACCCCCTAAGCCCGTGTTTGCCCATTGTGTGTAAGCACCAGAACAACCCCAACACCTGTTTGGCACCCCGCTGAACTTGCGACGTGAACACCATTGCATTGCAAGGATAATTTGCGTGTTCTGGTTGAACTCGTGGCCAACCTCCTGTCTAATGATATCGCGTGGCATGTTAGCAGGCACAACACAGGGAACGAGGCAGCAGCGCTTGCGTGCTGAGATCGGATGGCGAGCAAAACACCAATTTGCCCCAAGATGGTCTGTGTGCCTAAGCAGCACCACAGGGTGAACACAGAGCCAAACCGTTGTTGTTCATATCAGGTCAAAACACACATTCAGACACCCGTTGACGTTACAGCTAAAAGACACCCCTTGTTTTAGCTGTAACGTCAACGGGTGTTTTAAGAAGGACATTGACAAATTGGAGTGTGTCAGAGGAGGGTGACAAGGACAATAAAGGGCCTGGGAAAGCAAGTTTTATGGGGGAATGTTAAAGCAACTGAGTATGTTTAGTCTAGCGAAGCGGAGACAAAGGGGAGACATGAGCGCAGTCTTCAAGTATCTCAAGGGCTTGCCCCCCCACCCAGAAGATGGGGGAGGAAATGTCCTGCCTGGCTACTGAGGGCACGACTAGAAACAATGGGTTCAAGTTGCTGGCGAGGGTGGTGAATGGGTGCTGGCGAGGACGGTGCTGGCGAGGGTGGTGAATGCGTCCCTTCGGCAGGGGAGGTTGTCGCCTTGCTTAAAAGAGGCTGTGGTGCGCCCCCTGCTGAAAAAACCATCGTTGGACGTAGACGCGCTCGCCAGCTACCGACCTGTCTCTAACCTTCCCTTTTTAGGGAAGGTTATTGAGCGGGCAGTGGCGCTCCAGCTCCAGGGTCATCTAGATAATATCGGGCTCCTTGACCCTTTTCAATCTGGGTTCCGCCCCGGCTATGGCACCGAGACGGCGTTGGTGGCCTTGGTGGACGACCTCCGCCGGGAGATGGATGCGGGATGTTCGACATTTCTCATCCTGCTCGATCTCTCGGCCGCTTTTGACACCGTGGACCATGGGCTGCTGTTGAGACGACTGCGTGACCGGGGGGGTCTGGACGGGACTGTTCTTGAATGGTTCCGTTCATTCCTCTCGGGGAGGAGCCAGCGGGTGGTGTTGGGGGAGGAAACATCGAGCCCCCGCGCCTTACCGTGTGGCGTTCCGCAGGGATCGATCTTGTCTCCATTATTATTTAACATCTATATGCAGCCCTTGGGGGAGGTCGTGAGAGGGTTCGGGGTGCGATGTCACCAGTATGCTGATGATACTCAGCTGTACCTCTCGTTTTCTACTGACCCAGACCCTGCTGTCTCGGTGCTATCCCAATGTTTGGAGGCCGTGGCGGATTGGATGCGGCGGAGCAGACTGAAGCTCAACCCAGATAAGACGGAGGTGATGGTGGTGGGGAGGGCGAAGGGGGTGGTGGCCCCCCTGGTTGGGGGGGTTTGCCCCCCTGTAGCTCAGCAGGTCCGGAGTCTGGGGGTCATATTGGACGCAGACCTGCGGCTGGAGCGGCAGGTGGAGGCAGTCGCTAAGGCTGCCTTCCGCCAGCTTTATCTGGTACGTAGGCTGCGTCCGTATGTCTCTGGCCCGGACCTGGCCTCCCTCATCCATGCCTTCGTCACCTCGCGGCTCGACTACTGCAACGCGCTCTACGTGGGGCTTCCCTTGTTCTTGGCCCGGAGGCTGCAGCTGGTGCAGAATGCGGCGGCTCGTCTTCTTACGGGGACGGGTCGCCGGGAGCACATTACACCGGTGCTCCGAGCGCTGCACTGGCTGCCGATAGTGTGCCGGGCCAAGTTCAAGGTCCTAGTGATGATCTATAAAGCCCTATACGGCCTTGGCCCCTCTTACCTTAGGGACCGCCTCGCCCTTCGCGCCCCGGAACGGCTCCTGCGGTCTGCCGGGGGTGCCCTCCTGGAGGTCCCCCGTGTTAAGCGGGGGGCCACGATGGAGCGAGCATTCTCGGTGGTAGGGCCGCGGCTGTGGAACTCCCTTCCGGAGGAAGCTCGCCTGGCCCCAAGCCTTTTGACATTTCGGCGGAACTGTAAGACCTGGCTGTTTGCCCAGGCCTTTGGGAGGGAGGGTGGGGGGGGTGATTTTTAATCCCCCACCGATGTATTTATTTATTATTGGACTCTGCCCTGTTTTATTGGTATATTTTATATTTGTATTTTAATTGTTTTTAACTGTTTTATTGCTGTTAGCCGCCCCGAGCTGCATTGCAGGATGGGGCGGGATAGAAATCTACAAAATAAATAAATATATAAATAAATAAAGTTAGAGGAAGAGAGATTTCAGTTAGATATCAGGGAAAACCTCTGAGCAGTCAGAGCTGTTTGACAATGGAACAAGCTGCCCAGGGAGGTGGCAGGCTCTCTCTCCATCACTGGGGGGTTTCCAACCAGGCTGGACAGCCCCCGCTGGGGATGTTGTCGCTGTCATCATCCTCCGGCAGCCAAACAAGGGCTTTGGACTAGATGACCTTCAAGGGACCCTTCCAACTCAAGGATGCTACGATACCTTGTGAACCCCAGTTGTGGGCATCCCCCACCCCTAGGCCGGGCTTCCCAGTATTTGAGGTTCCATGGGCCCATGCTGTGCGCCCATATTTCTCATGCCCATACAGTTAGATAGGCTGGGCATACCTCCCCTATAAAAGGGGACACGTATGAAAAATGCATGTTGCAGGGCTGCATTGGTTCCAGTGCAGCCCTGCCCCATGTATTTTTTGTAAGCGTCCTCTTTTAAAGGGGAGGTCTGGCCAACCTAGTCATAGACCCCATGTCCTGGGGACCCGTCGCAGTCAGCACTGGGCTGACTCACAGCCCTGGTTGCATCAAAAAGAGAGAATATCATCATTGTAGCGTATTAGACCAGCAATGCCTGCATGGGGATGTCCCTTGAACCAGCCGACGCTGTACAGAGGCACTGACAGAGTCCCAGGTAGTCAGGAAAGGGAGGAGCTGGGAAGGGGGCGTCCCCTAGGAGCAAGGCCAAAAAAAAACTTAGCAGCTCTCTACCTTCTAATTAGGGGAGATTGCACAACGACGATCCCCACAACAACTCTGCCAGAACCAATTAGCTGTGCCCCATAAATCCCACCGATGCCGAGTGAAAACAGAGAGGTTCTTCCTGGACACAGAGGCGAGCTCCAAGAGCCTCCTAGGATGGGGTATCATGGGAGAGGGCCAGGGCCAGCGACACCTCGGTGGGGCCCCGCCCGTCTTAGCGCCAGCCCCTGTGCGGCTGCAGCAGTTGCTTAGTTCTTACAGCAAATCCAAACAATCAGAAATCGTGAGATTGCTTTTCCATGGCCACTAGGGATGAGCCAACAGAACGCGGTTCAGATGTTCGGTCGTTCGTTTTGAAACCCGAGTTCGGGTTTGATGGTTCGGTTCAGCCGAATTCGGTTTGGCCGAACTTGGCCGAACATTCAAAAATAGCGCTATCGAAACCGAAACCTAATTTTTGGCCCTGAAAAGATGTTTTTCCCGCCCCCGAACTCATTCGAACACGACCGAACTGTTCAGTCGTTCGAGAGTTCAGTTCAGGCATCTGAACAGATCGAGTTTGCTCTGAACTCTGAACATGCGAACCACGTTCGCCCATCCCTACCCACATCATTTTCAAACCAATAAAAATCTGTGGATTTTAAAATGAGCGTCCTGGTTTCTGGGACTGTAGGGCAGAACACAAGCACATGCCTCAGGCTTCTCCCTAGAAGCTGGGTCCCTGAATACCTCCCTCCTGGCCAGACCACCCCGCCCCACCCGTCATGGAGTGCCATTAACATCAGGCCTCTCTTGTGTGTTGATTCCAGGGGGACGGGGGCCCATCGCAGACATGTTAATTTGGCAGTAACTGAGGTGAGGATAGCAGGGCTGGGAATGGTAAGGTAGATAGGACTTGGGTATTGTCATGTCCCTCCTCCAGGGTGAGGTGGGGGACGATTTGGAGAAATGGGGGGTTTGATTGTACTTGGAGACTTTCCGTAAGGGAGAGGTACGGGGGAGACAGAAGTGGGGATTTGGGGGAGGGGGTTCCATCTGTTTGTGAGAGGTTAGACTTTATTGGTATTGATATTGTTTTTATAATTGTAAGATGCCTTGAGCCCTTTCAGGAAATGGGAAGCAGATAACTTTAAATTAATAACCACCACAAACGCTAGGGATCTGCTTGGGTTGAGGGTTTGGGGGAGGGGGTGCGCCCATGCTCTACAACCCACTTATTCCAGAGTAATCCCATTGAATCCGAACTCCTTCAGAGTAAGTGGGTTGTGAATTGCGGCCTTTGCCTTTCAGCGAAAGCGGAGATTCAGAAAATATTGCGTGAAAATTCTTCGAAGCCGGCAAACCTTTCTGTGGTGGTTGGGTAATCCCCTCCCCACACACCCCCATGAAGCATTTCCCAGGCTGACATCCGCTATTTCTGCCGGCAGGTGGATAGAGTGAATGGCAACCCTCAGAGTTTTGAAATCCCGAGTTTTGTCATTTTGTAATTTGTCAAAACAGTTTGGGGAAAAAAAGTCAACAGAATTTTCACAAAAATTGCGGTACAGCAATTGAGTGAAGCCAGATTTCTTTTCCTTGAAGTTTCAAGATAAAAATTTGACCCTGTCGACAGCTCCTGTCATTTAAAGGGTGAACATAAACTCAACGGTCTCCTTCCGACTTGCTTTTCTAGCTGAAAGCACAAGTGAGCGCTGGCAGAGCTCCCAGGAGACACTATCTCCGTATGCCCCTGTCTTGGACGCTCACGGCTACTCATGGGCATTGACAATTTGGGGAGGGGGGCTTGTTCAAAGAAGAATCACCAAAAATGCAGAGAAGGAAACTAGAATCTTTTATCATGACAGCATAAGAAACTTATCGCTCCATTCACCCCAGTGCAGCGCCCTTCCAGATGGTTATTACAGACAATGGCGATAACGATCAGCGAGAATAGGACAGGAATGAATTTGTGTCAGGTAAAGGAGCCGGCTTTTGATTCCACGACACACCCCTCGCGTGTCGGGCTCCAGTTACTGGAAGCGGCCTTGCCTCATTATTTTATCCTTGCAGAATCAAAATGCTGGAAAGAGAGAAGGGTGGCGTGAACTTCCAGGGGTTTACAGATGGGCTGTTCTCTCTCTGGCTTTCCGTTGTGACGGGACGCGTCCGGGGGACTCATTCTTCCTGGCGGAGGTTTATCAGACGGGCAGATTCAGCACTAGAACGTTCTACAGGAACAAAGAAAAAACAGCACCACAATCATCATTAGGGGGGTGCAGGAGGCACCCCATTCATTTCCGTTTAACAAAAAAAACCTCTTTGTTTTCAGGGGGTTTCATAAATGGCCCTGTGATATTCAGGGCGGGGCATTTTATTTTATTAAAAATAATAATTAAAAATCACTGCACATGCTCAAAACGGCTGCCCGACCGTTCTCCGCATGTGCCCCCTTTTCCAAAACCACGCCGGCAGCCTCAGCGCCGTTTTGGAAAGGGGCAGCTGATGCGCAGACCAGCTGCTTGGCCTTTCCCCCAAAGGGCGCCGATGCTGCCGGTGCCATTTTAGAAAAGGGCCGCGAACGCACAGAACACCCCTGGCGGCCATTTGACACACGCACAGTGACGTTTACATTTTATTTGTTTATTTTTAATAAATGAACACCAACAATAGTCATTTGCTTCATCATCTGTTTTCGTAACGTTAGTCACAAAAACGATTGGGGCTTCGTGCATCTTCATAACTAATAAAAACAATAAAAATTGCATGTCCCTCATCGTCTTCTCTTCTGGTGCGTCAGTCACCCACATGAGGTGTGGGTTGGACGTAGGTGGTCGCGGTTGTCATCCTGCAGGGGGTTGAACTCGATGGCCCTCCCAGCTCAACCGTTCTACGAATCTGTGTTCCGCTGGGCGTCCGATTTAGAGGATACATGGATTTTCTCCAAACCTCTGCTTTAGCTCAAGCTGTCGAGACCAGGGCTGAGACGAGAAGCCCTTTGCTTCTTCCTAGATATCTTGTGAGATTTCTGGCTGGGGCCCAAGAACTCGCCAAGATCTTGGCCCCGGTACAAGATCTCACACATTTTTTGAAAATTCACTGCGCACACAACGGCCACTGGTCCGTTCTGCTCGTGCACAGCTCTTTTCCAAAACATTTATTAATTATTTTATTTATCAACATTTGATAACTCACCCCCTCCTGCCCATGGGCAGCCCGGGGCAGTGTACAATAAAAATATAGAATACAAATATAAATGGCAGCGATACTGCCAGCACCATTTTTGAAAAGGGCTGCTCAGGTGCAGAATGGCCACTGTGTGCATGTGCTGGGACTTATTTATTTATTTACTTTTTGCCGCCACCTCCTCCTCGCATCCCCTCTGCCCCGGCAGAGAACCACAGCAGCGGGAGACCAAGCGGCTGGAGCAGCCAAGTGAGTACGTGTAGGGGAGGGAGGACTGTAAGGGACGTCACAAGATTCTTGCGTTTCTCGGAGAGAATCTGTGCCGTTTCTCAGCTCATTCTCATTTGCAAGAACAAGCCAAGGACCCTAATTCTCACCGAGAAAAGCAGGAATCCAAGAAATGAGCTTTGGCCCTAGTTGAGACTACTGTTTTTCAGCTCTGAAAATCCTGGTTTGCTAGCCAAGAGGGTGGCTGTTGCTGGGGCTCAAACTCGTAATCTAAAACCCCAATGTATTGGACAAATTTATCTTCTTTGGCTCGATCGGAATGATCCAATATCCCAAATGCAGCATCCCGAGCAAAATAGCCAAACCACAGAACAAATTAATTTAGTTTCAGCTGCAAGTATTTCTCCAAATAGCCATTGGGATCGGCCAATAACATTCATGAATATATGACTTTGTATTAGTTGCTGCTCTACCGTACCATTCCAGCGGCCATAGCTGCAGGAAGACCGATGGCAAATGCATCTCTATTGCCTTACCTCCCACATGCGAATATCAGCATTTGCATATTTAATGTCGAACAGATTGGGCAGCGGGATCCCGTCTTGCAGAGCCACTGAAAGAAGCAAGAGAAAAACACGGCTGATGCCGGCAGTCAGATGATCGATGCCCTTGCCTCCCCTACTTTCATACAGATTGGCCAATGTCAGCAAAGTAGGTTTAAGAAAGTCTTTGCCCTTACAGAAGCAGCGTAGCCCAGTAGTTAGAGCACAGGCCTGGGTTCGAACCCCATCCATATTGGGTAACTCACTTCATCTCTCTGGGGCTCTGGTTCCCCTACCTTGGCTTTTATTGTAATTAATTCTGTATTCCTTTTCTATTAGGGGTGAAACAAGCAGCTAAATTGCTACCCACGAAAATCTCCTGACCGTTTCCCAATACTGATACAATTTCTTGATTCTCACAGTACCATGACATACCTTCCCAATGTCACGTCTACAGCTGCAGCTACTTTAGGCTGCCTCAGGACAGTGTTTGTATGAAGAATGCGTCCAGGAACTGCCTCAGGGCAGCGTGTGTGTGAAAAATGCATCCGAAACTTATTTGTGGGCTTCTAAACCCAGAAAATTGAAACATCCAAAACTTTAACATGTGTCTAAAAATGCCCAATTGAATGACAAGGAAGTACAAGGGGAAATGGAGTGCATCGGTATTACCTCTCAGGATTTGAAATGGATGGCAAAGTGGTAAATGGCAAAGCAGTAAATGGGATCCCAGTAAGTGGAAAGTCAGTAAATCAGGAAACAAAATGTCGATCGAAATATTCCCGAGTACCGAGAAGATCTTGATTCGACTGAGATGGTATTGGGAACCGGGAATTCCCATTTTGGCAAAAATCTCGTTTCCGCCCTAGTTTTTATATAGACAGGAAGACATTATCAACCCAACAGCAGTAAGCGTTGACAGCTCCTGGTGGCATAAATCCTCTAAAACCGTGCCTGAAATTGCTACAAGTTCAAATGAGTATGAAAATCCCCAGACAGCTGTCTCCCCCCATGTCAGCAGGTGCAGCTCTTCACCAATGTTACAGATGAGAAAGCTGTAGTATGCGGTGAGCTTATCCGGTAACTCCCAACCATGGACCGCAGCCTCCGCAAGGCCGCACGTATACATGCCTACTTGACATGAGCTTCACAGTTTTCCCATTTCATACATGTTCAACCTTTTGCTTTACATATTTACTAGGCTTGTAGCCTACGTGTAGGCCAGTATCACACGTGTGTGACCCTATGTTCCTCCACGACACGCACGTTCACCAGTCCGCAGCCAAACTGGGTTGAGAGGACAGCTCTCCCAGCCACATTCAAGGAGTCCTTTCCCTTCCAAGCTCTTCCTTCGATGAGCACTCCTCTTCTCCGAAGGGAAGCAGGAAATAGGGCTTGACTTCCTCCTAGACCTCTGGGAAACCAGAGCTCCTGGGGAGGGCTGGCTTTGACAGCACCACTGCGACTAGTAATGAGGGGAAGATGCTTTTATAATAGTTCTTTTTGCTCACTAATCATTATTAAGAACATAAGAAGCGCCATACTGGGTTAGACCAATGGTCCATCTAGCCTAGCATCCTGTCTCCGACTGTGGCCAGTCACGGTGGTTTGGGAGAAGCCCCCAACAGGTCACAAAGGGAAATCCATTCCCTGTTGTTTTCCCCCAGCTCCTGTCATGTTCCCTGATCCTGTCTGGCTAATAGCTGCTAATGGATCCATTTTCCAGAAACTTGTCCAAACCTCTTTAAACTCAGCTCTAGTACTGGCCCTTACCGCAGCCTCTGGCAGGAGATTCCACAACCCAATTATACGCTGAGTGAAAAAATATTTTCTTTTATTTGTTTTAAACTTGCCACCCATGAGTTTCATGGAGTGTCCCCTAGTTCTAGTACTAGCTGAGAGGGTAAATAACTGCTCCTTGTTTATTAGTTCCACACCACTCATGATTTTATAGACCTCTATCATATCTCCTCTCAGTCGTCTCTTCTCCAAACTGAAGAGCCCCAACCTACCAAGCCTCTCCTCATACGGGAGCCCTTCCATGCCCTTGATCATTTTTGTTGCCCTTCTCTGTACCTTTTCTAGTTCAGCTATGTCTTTTTTGAGATGGGGCGACCAGAACTGCACACAATATTCGAGGTGCGGTCGCACCATTGATTTGTATAGAGGCATTATGACATCCTCAGTTTTATTCTCTATCCCCTTCCGAATAATTCCTAACATTCTGTTTGCTTTTTTGACTGCTGCTGCGCACTGCGCTGTGGATTTCATTGTATTGTCCACAACCACCCCCAGATCCTTTTCCTGAGTGGTAACTCCTAGCTTAGTACCCAGCATTGTGTACGCATAGTTTGGATTATTTTTCCCTACGTGCATCACTTTGCACTTGTCCACATTAAATCTCATTTGCCATTTAGATGCCCAGGCACCCAGTGTCGTAAGATCCTGTTGCAGTTCCTCACAGTCTGCTCGTGTTTTAACTACCTTGAATAACTTGGTGTCGTCTGCAAATTTGATCACCTCACTCTTAACACCCTTTTCCAAATCATTAATGAATACATTAAACAGCACCGGTCCCAATACAGATCCCTGAGGCACACCACTTTTTACATCTCTCCATTGTGAAAACTGACCATTTAGTCCTACCCTTTGCTTTCTATCTTTTAACCAGTTTCTGATCCATAGTAAGACACTACCTCCTATCCCATGACTTTTTAATTTTCTCAAGAGTCTCTCATGAGGGACCTTATCAAATGCTTTCTGGAAATCCAGGTACACTATATCTACTGGGTCTCCCTTGTCCACATGCTTATTTACACCCTCAAAGAATTCCAACAGGTTAGTGAGGCATGACTTACCTTTACTAAATCCGTGTTGACTCTTCCCCATTAAGCCATGTTTGTCAACATGCCCTGTAATTCTGTCCTTAAATGATGGTTTCCACCATTTTCCCCAGCACAGACGTCAAGCTTACTCGTCTGTAGTTTCCAGGATCGCCTCTGGATCCCTTTTTAAATATCGGGGTTACATTTGCCACCCTCCAGTCTTTGGGTACAGTGGCAGATTTTAGTGACAAGTTTCAAATGACTAACAGTAGTTCTGTGATTTCATATTTGAGTTCCTTCAGAACTCAGGGCTGAATGCCATCTGGCCCTGGTGACTTGTTAGTATTCAGTTTGTCAATTTGCCCTAGAACATCCTCCAATGTCACATTGATTTGTAACAGCTCTTCCAATTTCTCGCCCACAAAGCAAGGATCCGGCATGGATACCTCCCCAAAATCCTCTGCAGTGAAGACCGACGCAAAGAACTCATTCAGCTTCTCTGCAATGTCCTTATCCTCCCTGAGCGCCCCTTTTACTCCCGTCATCTAATGGCCCAACTGACTTCTTAGCAGGCTTCTTGCTTCTGATGTATTTGAAAAAGCTTTTGTTGCTTGTTTTTGCCTCTTTAGCAAGCCTCCCTTCAGAATCTCTCTTGGCCTGCCATATTAACACTTTACATTTATGTTGCCAGTGTTTATGCTCTTTCATATTATTTTCATTGGGACTAGCCTTCCATTTCTTAGAGGATGCCTTTTTGGCTCTAAGAGCCTCCTTCACCTCCCCATTTAACCACAGTGGAAGACGTTTGGTCTTCCTGCTTCCTTTTTTAACTTGCAGGATGCATTTAATCTGGGCTTCCAGAAGGGGGCTTTTAAACAGCCTCCACGCCTCTTGCAAACTTGGAGCCCTTGCAACTGGGCTTTTTAGTTTCTTTTTAACTAGTTTCCTCATTTTGTCATAGTCTCCCTTTTTAAAGTTAAATGCTACAACTGTACTTTTGTTTGTCTTTCTCACTCCAGAAATTATGTCAAATGTGATCATATTATGATCGCTATTGCCTAGTGACTCCGCCACAGTTACTCCTTGCACCAGGTCCTGCGTGCCACTCAGGACTAGATCTAGAATAGCTCCTCCTCTCGTTGGTTCCAGAACCAGCTGTTCTAGAAAGCAGTCATTTAGGGCATCCAGAAATTGGACCTCCATGTCCCGCCCCACAAACCATTCCCCCAATCAATATTAGGGTAATTGAAGTCACCCATTATTATTATGTTGCCAAATTTAGTAGCCTGTCTAATCTCTGTTAGCATTGCTTTATCAGTCTCTCCGTCCTGGTCAGGGGGACGATAGTATAGCCCTACTGCGATACTCTTCCCCTTTATACCTGGAATTTCTATCCATAGAGATTCTAGGGAACAGTTTGCATCCTTTCAAATTATTCTCCTCGTTCCACCATGTCTCCGTGATGCCTATAATGTCTAGAGCTTCATTTAGCGCCGTATGCTGTAATTCTCCCATCTTACTTTTTAGGCTTCTAACATTTGCATATAGACAATTATGTGTATTCTTTTTATTCTTCTTACTGGGCACATTAGAGGGAACTGTATCAGGCACCCTAGAATTGTTATTTATCTGTTCTCCAGCAAATTCCACCTGAAGTCCCTTAATTTTTATCCCTTTCTCAGTATTAAGCAACTCTGAATCCCCCTAGTTAACATCCTCCTGCATAGATGCCACAGTCCAAACTGTACGCTCCACAGCGCCTGTCGGGTTCCCCCCAGGTTCTAGTTTAAAAACTGCTCTATCACATTTTTTATTTTCAGTACCAGCAGCCAGGTTCCATTCTGGTTACGGTGGAGCCCATCCCGTCTGTATAGGCTCCCCCCTCCACAGAAGGCTGCCCAGTTCCTGATAAATCTAAACTTTCTTCCTTGCACCATTGTCTCATCCGCGCATTGAGACGTTGGAGCTCCGCCTGCCTCTGGGGTCCTGCGTGTGGAACAGACAGCACTTCCGAGAACGCTACCCTGGAGGTTCTGGACTTGAGTCTACTAGCTAAAAGCCTAAATTTGGCCTCCAGAATCTCCGTCCTACATGGACCACGACAACCAGTTCCTCCCCAGCGCTCTCTAGGATTCTATCTATGTGTCATGTAAGGTCTGCTACTTTCGCACCAGGCAGGCAAGTTACCATGCCGTCCTCACGGCCACCAGCAACCCAGCTAGCTACATGCTTATAATCAAATTCCCAACTACCACAGCTGTCCTATTCCCACCCTTCTGGGCACGCACCCCTGGAGAAATATCTTCGGTGCGAGAGGATAACACATCACCCGGAAGGCAGGTCCCAGCTACGGGATTGCTTCCTACCATTTCACATTTGTGCTCTCCTCCCTGGAGACCTCGCCCCTCCAAAGCAGCACTGGGGCTGCCAGAGTGGAGGTGGGACTGTTCTACTGTGTCCCTGAAGGACTCCTCTATATACCTCTCTGTCTGCCTCAGCTCCTCCAGCTCGGCCACTCTAGCCTCCAGAGACCGTACATGTTCTCTGAGAGCTAGGAGCTCTTTGCACTGGGTGCACACATGCCACCTCTCCCCAACAGGAAGATAATTGTACATGTGACACTCGGTGCAAAAGACTGGGTAGCCCCCATCCCGCTGCTGGTCTGCTGTCTGCGTCTTGTTTAGGCATAACCCTAGTTATGTATTTAACTACAAGGGATGGGAGCTCGGAAAGGTTTTGCCAGTCCTCTGAGTGACGAATGCTGGAACTTTTCTACCTAGCTCATTCTGTTGCTAGGAAGGCTCATTTCTAGAGGTGGGACCCCGGGCCCATTACCGGCTACCGGATTTACCGGTTACCGGTTCTCTAAAAACCGGATTCCCGGATTAAATCTGGTATACCGGTACCGGTTTTATTTCATTGATTTCAATGGGGCGCTGTGTCCCCATTGAAATCAATGAAATAAATTAATTCCTTCCCCCTCCCCCTCCCAGGCTGCGCGGGTGGAAGGGGGGACACCCCCCACCCACCCTGCCCAGCCTGGATTTTTGTTTAAAAAAAGACTCAGAGGCGAGCCCACCCCCCAGCACCAGCGGCCGCGGCGTCCCCGCAGCCGCCGGTAAGTATGACCCGATCCCTGGGGGGGGTGTTTAACACCCCCCCACCCCCCAGGGATCACCCCTACTAAAGTTCATAGCTTGCTTACCTTGCGGAGCTCCGGGTGCGGCGGCGGCGGGCGGTCCGGCGGCCTCAGCGCCGGCTGTGGCTGCCGGCGTCAGAGACGCTCTAGGCCTTCCGGGGAAACCCGGAAGTTCCCCGGAAGGCCTAGAGCGTCTCTGACGCCGGCAGCCACAGCCGGCGCTGAGGCCGCCGGACCGCCCGCCGCCGCCGCACCCGGAGCTCCGCAAGGTAAGCAAGCTATGAACTTTAGTAGGGGTGATCCCTGGGGGGTGGGGGGGGTGTTAAACACCCCCCCCAGGGATCGGGTCATACTTACCGGCGGCTGCGGGGACGCCGCGGCCGCTGGTGCTGGGGGGTGGGCTCGCCTCTGAGTCTTTTTTTAAACAAAAATCCAGGCTGGGCAGGGTGGGTGGGGGGTGTCCCCCCTTCCACCCGCGCAGCCTGGACTCGGGGAGGGTTTGTTTTTTTTAACTTTTTTGGTGGGGCTTTAAGTTTTTACATTGCAGCCATTTTTAAATGGCTGCAATGTAAAAAAATCCGGTACCCGGAATCCGGTACCCGGACCGGATTTACCGGGTCGAATCCGATAATGCCGGTACACCCGGTACCGGCATTATCGGATACCGGATTTACCGGTTTTCCCGCCCCTACTCATTTCTGCTTGCAAAACAAAATAGCTACGTTCCCCACCGCGGTTAGAGAACCAGGTTAGAGAAGGCCAAGCCTTACCATTGACAGCGGGCACATACGCGGCATGGATAACATTAGTCAGGAATCCCTTCAGTGGCAGCTCCTGCAACAGAGAGAGGGGAGGTGACGAACTTGTGGACCTTGCAAGTGTCCCACCCAGTGTGCCCATCCTACTCAAACTGATGTCTAGATTCCTCTTTCACTGCTCAAGACACCCAATGCCATCGGCCCAGGACTCGGGCAAATGGCACTTTCTTTTCAGAGCGGTCTAAAGATTTAAATTTTTATTTTATTTTAATTTTTTTAGAAATAAATGAAAAGCCATTTTTTTTTAACCCTAAAAATGTCTCGTCGCAGATTTTGATTGCATTGTCGTGACAACAGCGCCTCCCCAATTCCACCTAATGCCCTACCTTTCCAACAGGCCTTCCCTAATTCCTCACCACCCTTGTCCACACTAGTTTTTAAGCCCCTTGGAGCAGGGACCTGTAATAATCTGAAGCATCCTGAACGTCATTTAATTGCAGGCCTTATATAAATAAAATATATTAATTATTATTATTATTATTATTATTTTATTATTTCTTTACACTATTACCCCGCCTCTCCTGCTCACACAGCTCAAGGCGGCTTACAAACATAATATAATTTAAAATATCACTAAAAAATATAATTAAAATAACATATATAAAATACATAAACAAATCAAAAGGGGATAACATAAAACATTAAAAAACCCTACCTCCCTGTCCCACACTCCACCCACCCTTCACCCAGCTCCCCTCACCAAACGTTTGCGGAACAGCCAGGTCTTGCACTGACGTCGAAATGAGGTGGGATCCGGGGCCACTCAGGCCTTCGCTGGAAGGGAGTTCCACAGCCTAGCCACAGCTAATGAGAATGTCCTCCCCACGTAGCCCCTGAACCACCGGGGGGGATGGGGCATCAAGAAGGGAGCTCCCAGGGCACACAGAGTGAGGCAGTCTCACAGATAGGAGGGACCTAGACCATGTAGGGCTTTATAGGTAAGTACCAACACCTTGAATCGGGCCCGGAAGACCATAGGCAACTATTGCAGAGCACAGAGCACCGGTGTGATGTGTTCGCTGCCACCTGTCTCCATAAGGAGACGGGCCACCGCATTCTGCACCAGCTGCAGCCTCTGGGCCATCACCAAGGGTAGCCCTGCGTTGAGCGTGTTGCAATAGTCCAGTCTTGAGGTGATGAAGGCATGGATGATAAGTGGCCAGGTCGGAGTCCGAGACATGCAGGCAAAACTGCTGCACCAGATGTAACTGGCGAAAAGCACTCCTCACCACAGCTGCCACCTGAAGTGTCAGGGCCCTGCCTAAGGGCCATGGGATCCGCAACCAGGAAAGGGCATCAGCCTCGTCACTCACCACAGGGGAAGCCCCTGACATTGACCCGGCTCTCCCCGGAAGCCCCGCTGAACTTAGAAGCACCACCGCTACCGGCGGCGGCGCAACCACCGCCCGCCAAGGGAAACGCGTCTTGCGCTCCAGCCACGCCCCCTCGCTTGCACGCTGTTCCTGGGGGCATGGCTACAGAGCTGCCACAGCTGCAGGGAGACGGCATGCCTGCAGCCCCAGCCCCGCGGCGTTCAGAGCGCTTGCGGCAACGCCAGCACCCTCAGCATAAAAGCAGCTTTTTTCCTCCCTGGCACTGCTGGTGATCAGTGCCCCTGTGCCTGTGAGACCGGCCCCCTTGCCTTGTGTGTGTACCCTCTTGGAACGTTTGAAATCTTGACTGTGTGTGTGAGAAGAGAGAGTGCTGTGCATGCTTGGACTGACTGTTTGTGCATCGTGAATCAGGTAGGCCAGGACCTTTATTCTCTCCCTGTTGTGCACTACCTGGGACCTTTCTTGCTGTGCGTGTCCTATCCCATTCCGCCCCTTCCCGGGGCTTGGCACCCCTTGCCCTCACCTTTCTACAAGCCAACCTGTCCCTCACCCTGTGTGCATGGTTCCAGTGGCAGCCAGGAGGTGTGCGGTCATCCCAGATACCCTGTGATGATCCAGGCTGTGGATTATTCATCCTACAAGCCATATTCGATCCTGAGGGTTTGTTTCCGGGCATCACCTCCCTGGTTCTTGCCCCCGTATGTCTGTGGGAGTCCACTTGCCTCCACTTCCCTTTCCTCCTCCCTGCCAAGCCTCACATGAAGATCCAGGTGGAACTGGGAATCAAGGAGCACTCCCAGACTCCGAACCTGGGAGACCAGTGGGGGATGAACCCCATCAATGATGGGGGATGTCACACCCACCACCCTCCCCATCAGCATCACCTCTGTCTGGCTCGCCCTCATCCACTCCCCCACGGCCGCCAGACACTGGGTAAGCACCGAGATGGCCGGGTCTGGGTCAGATGAAAGAGAGAGGTAGAGCTGGGTGTCGTCAGCATACTGATGACACCGCACCCCAAACCGTCTCATGACCTTGCCCAGCAGCTGCATATACACATTGAACAGGAGAGGGAACAGAATGGAACCCTGCGGGACTCCACACAAGAGGTCCTGGGAAGATGAAAAACAATCCCCGATCACCACCTGCAGGTTTCTCCTGGCCAGGAAAGAGTGGAACCATTCAAGAACAGTTCAGCCTACCCCAGCATAGTCCCACAAACAGGTCACCAACATCCTGTGGTCAACAGTATCAAATGCAGCCGACAGATCTAATAGGATTAACAGGGTCAACCAACCCTGATCCAATTCCCGGCGAAGGTTGTCAACCAAAGCCACTAATGCAGTCTCCGTGCCATAACCCTGATGAAAACCGAACTGCGAGGGATCAAGAAAGCCTGTGCAGTCCAGATGTTTCTGTAGCTACTGAGCCACAACCCACTCAATAACTTTCCCTAAAAAGGGAAGGTTAGAGACAAGTCGATAACTGGTGAGGGAATCAATGTCAAGTGATGGTTTTTTGAGCAGGGGATGCGCCACCGCCTCCAGGAGACAGTCTGGCACCCTGTCTTCCCAAAGGGAGGTAGTGATCACACCCATCAGCAATGGCCCCAACGTCTCCCAGCTGGCCTTAACCAGCCAGGATGGGTATGGGTCTAGTTCACAAAACATGGCTCTAACAGCCACCAGAACATCCTCCACAACGGCGGGCAACACCCACTGAAACAGATCCCACAAAACCAGACAAGGCGGGGCCTCCATAACCTCTGCTTCTCCTATTGTCATAAATGCAGAGTCAAAGTCATGGTGAAGCTGAGCAATTTTATCTGTGAAGTAGTCAACAAACATGTCACAGCGGGCACTGAACAATTCCAATTCCAGGCGGATGGAGGCCGAACTGAACAGCCCGGAAAAGCTCTGCTGGATGAGACTTTACAGATGCAATCAGGGTAGCAAAAAAACCTCCCTTTTTTGCTGCCCTGACAGCCATGGCACAGGCCCTGTAAACTAGCTCTGTGCTGCAGTCTATCCGCTTCAGCACAAGGGCGATGCCACGGTCACTCCAACTGCTGCCCCTTGTGCTTCAGCTGCCGCAGGCCTTCCGCAAACCACAGAGGCCTGCAGTGTCGATGCCGAGACAGCAGACACCTAGGAACCATCTGGTCAACGGCCTCAGTCAACAACGTATTCCACAAAAGCCACAAGGTCATTGAGTGAACGGCCATCAAGATCAGAGGGTAACTCCCCAAGAGCATTCTGGAACCTCTCTGGTTCCATCAGTCTTCGGGGGCGAAACAACCAAACTGGTTCTGCACCCTTCCGGGGGCAGACGTATGCCGGGAGACAGGCCCGCAGGAGGTAATGATCTGTCCACAAGGGCTCTGCTGACACCTCCCCCACCAAAAGATCCCCCACCTCAAGGCCAGTGCAGAAGATCACGTCCAGGGTGTGTCCATCATGTGTGGGGCTGATGACAACTTGGCGGCCATGGACTCACGCTCTGCCCCGTCAAGACTGGTGTTGTGATAGCCCTGGCTATACCCGTCATAAAATCTAGCGCTGCAACTCGGTATTCAGAATTACTCTGTTTTTACCTAGTATCTCAGTATTTGACTCAGTTTTGCCAAGTACCGAGTAACCAAGGAATCGGCCTGGTGCTCGGTACTCAGCATTTGGTTCAGTACTCGGACCAACATACAGGGCTTTTCCTGACCCTATGTAAGGTGACTCAGTACTCAGAATATACTCGGTATTCGGTTTTATTTGAACAAGTATTTTACTGAGTACCAAGTATTCATCCGAATTTCCAAGGACCGGCCGAACACTTGAAGCCGGTCCTTGGAATCTCAGAAATACTCACAAATCATTTTTTTCCTATTTGTTTCAGCCCTAATAAAAGCTTCACAGAAACGCTCTCCTGTCCTTCACGCGACCGTGCTTTATGCCTATCCCAACCGCAGGTATCATTTAAATACCATCTGGAGTCAGCCAAGCCTGTCACTTCTCCATAACAATGAGTCAGGCATCAGAGAGAGAGTGAAGAAACTGGAGAATATTTCCATCCAAAGAATTATTGCGAGCATTAGGGCTGTTTACCAGCCGAGAGTCTCCAGGAATCAAAACAAGACCATGATTCACAGGGATCCCCCATCCAGGTAATTACTGTCCCGTCTGACCACCTCCAAATCCATCCCGTCACCATCGTTACCCATTCCTCACTTGTAATAACATTTTGATTGAAGGTTGTTGTTTTTCTGAAGTAAAACCATTACTGGGGTTGACAGAAATCAAGTTGGGCTTCCAAGTGTAAACTCTGACAACAGAGATTTGATATAAGCATTTCCCCTTGTTAGATACATGGGTTTGGTTGCTGCTCGGCAGCTGGTATTGGGGAAGTAAATCTCAGAGCACATCAGACTTACATCAAAGGTGCCAATGGAGGAGGAATTCAAGACCGCTTTGTTCAAGCTGCAAAGAAAGGAAAGAGAAAGTCACCTCCTGATCTGCTCTTGTCTTTCCTCCCTTCCCCCCTCAACTCTGGCTTGGTTTCCCCTCTGCAACCCAGTTTTGCTGCCCCAATTTCCTTCTCCCCATTCCCAACCTTTTACCCCTTGGGTTTTACATCTGTGTTGATGCTGATGGTGTAAATCCTGATTTACACCAGTATAAGGGCATTTTCACAACGACAGTCTGCACTAACTGATTCTACTGCGGACTAGTTTGTTTGTCTGAATGCTGTCAACGGCGATTATTAGTGCAGACTAAGAGATAAGTACAGTTCTTATAAAGCCCCAAGCAGTTTGTTTTATAAGAACCGTACTTAAAGTAGTCCGCACTAATGTCCTTGTTTGGTAGGTTACAATTATTTTCTGAGTCTTTAGTCCACACTACATTGTCCGTCTAAAAGGCATTGCTATGTTACTGCGACTAAAAAACACCGTACTTATTTCAAACTAGTACTGTTCTTGTCTCCCCTACTCCCCTCTGGGGGGCGGGGCAGCCTAGAAGGGAGCAGGCATTGCCCTTCCCCCATTAGAGGGAAGAGGACCAACGGCCGCTGCTGATTGAGGATCTTTGGCGTGAAGCCAAGTCTCGCAAGGCGGGACTTGGCGGGCGCCATCTTCTGAGGCAGCGTGAGCGGGACCAGACGCCGGACGACGTGACTGCAGGAGCCGGAGCAGCATCTCTCTGTGCAGTTCACGTTCTGGTGTCGGGCTGGCTGAGCGGCTCCGGCGGCAGCAACCTGAGCGACAGTGGCCTGAGCAGTTACAGCGGTGGCCCAAGCAGTTGCAGCAGCGGCCTTAGTGTGCCGGCTGCGTGTCGTGTGGTGGGGGGGGCAGGAGGCACTGAGGGCCCAGTGGCCCAGGCCCCCTCACAGAGGGCTACAGAGAGGGCTGGCCCCCAGGCTCAGCAGTAGGCGAAGGCCATTATGGTGGCCGTGCAGAAGCATATAGGGGGGGGTGATGACATGCTGAGGGGGCTTGCGGACCTCCTCCCCTCACCGGAGCACGAGGTTCAAGACATGTGCCACACAGGTGAGCCCACAGATAATGGGCCCCATGGAAGGGGTGCTCCCCCCAATGGGGTGGGTCACCGGGGGCCCGTCACGAGGCTCAAAACATGTGCCGCACAGGTGAACCCACAGATAATGGGCCCCATGGAAGGGGTGCTCCCTCCCCAATGGGGTGGGTCAGCGGGGTCCCGTCACGAGGCTCAAGACATGTGCCGCACAGGTGAGCCGACAGATAATGGGCCCCATGGAAGGGGTTTTCAGGAAAGGGTGCTCCCCCCCCAACGGGGTGGGTCACCGGGGTCCCGGTCTCTGGGAGAAAGGCGACAACAACAAGCGCCATTTCCCCCCACTCCGGACCAGCCTAGGAGGGCAGAAAGACAATCTAGACCCCTGGCTAGATACCGGGACAGTGTTGAGCAGGAGGAATGTTCAGGGAGGGTCACGCGGCCTCGGCGGGATCTCCCCCCTTCACCAGAGGTGAGGGGGAGGCATCATACCTTGCCCGCTCAGCGGCCTAGCCCGCCCAGCACCCCCACCCCAGCGGGGTGGAGACACAAATTGTCTCTTGACAGAGAGGGAGAGACCCCACCCAGAAGGTGCGCGAGGGAAGATCCCGCGGATCTCGGAGCAGCTCCAGGACCTGGCTGGGCGAATGGAATCACTTGAGTCGACGGTGCAGACACCAGCTTCCAGACGCAGGCGGAAAGCAACGCGGGAGATACGTGGGTGCGAGCAGGAGGAGTGGTTGCCATCGATAGTGCCCCATGGCCAGGATCAGCAGACGGAAGGCCCCACACCTCTACCAGGTAGGGACGCGTCCAGTTACGAAGCTGGGGGAAGGGGAACTCCCACTGTGGTGGCTGCTGCTGCTGCGGGGCCCACTGCTGTGTGTCCGCGCCGGAGCAGCCAGCCCAGCAAAGGCCAGGGTGGGTCGGGTCGTGGGTTCCATGGCCTGCACAGGCTGGCGGGAGCAGGGGAGCGTTCGCTACCATTGACTCATGGTCGGGGGCTGCCACCTTGCGGCGGGGCTAGTCACCAGGTAAGGCAGGTGCGGGCACGTGGGGGAGGGTGTGACCCTGTGTGTTCCACGCTGGCTTGTTCGGGTCTCAACCCGGCACCTTTGGCTGGCGGGTAAGCTGAGGTGAATGCACCGATCGGCACACACCTGATGCAATCCGTGACACACACAATCTGGAGGGGTGAATATGTAGATGTCTTCTCTCTCCTTTACACGGACCCTATTCTGGATCCCTCGAACAAAGAAGAGGGAAAGGATAAAGAGACATTTAAACGGCCAAAAGTGAACCGCAACTGGTCCAACTGGTCGGCCGCATTCTTGGTTCTTATGGGTGTAATGACTCAGGTGGCCCCAGGGCGAGCATTAGAGCTTATTAAATATCAGGACATTGTACGGAGGGCTTTTGACATGGGCAACCTGGGCGCATGGTTGTGTTATGATGAGGCCTTTAGAAAAAGGGTAGCCATAACCCCAGGTTTGCGCTGGGATAGATACGCTCAGGACCTATGGTTGGAGTGTATGAATAACGTAAACACCCCACGAATGGACAGTGGACATGCCCTGGCCAGGGAGGGCGTGGCATCAGTCAACGACCCCTTTCGGGCAGACGGGCGCTGCACGGGGGCGAAAGCGCCCACATGCTGGGAATACAATGGGTCTGGGAGTTGCGCCCACTCCCCCTGCCGTTTCATGCATGCCTGTTCCCATTGTGCAGGCAGCCATTGTAACAGGGTTAGGTCCCAAAGTAAGAATAAGCCTGCAGGTAAGTTTGCAGCTGGTGGCCCGGGAGCCAACAGCAGTAAAGGCCCCAACGCCAGTGCGGCATAGGGCGTTGAGTAGGGCCCTCCATGAATGCCCGATGCGCAATGAGGTTAGTTATGTTGTTGAAGGTTTCAAGTTAGGCTTTAGGATTCCAGTGGGGAGAATTAAAAGCAGAAGGTGGGTTGAAAATTTGAAATCGATAAGGGGTATGGAGCAATTGATGCACGCCAAGCTCCAGAAGGAGATAGCGGAAGGACAGGTGGCAGGTCCATTTAGGTTACCACCCACTCTCTTGCTGCATGTGTCCCCATTAGGGTTAGTTCCGAAGAAAACACCAGGTGAGTTCCGCATCATTCACCATCTCTCCTACCCAAAGGGGGAATCGGTCAATGATGCAATCCCAGTGGAGCTGTGCACCGTCCACTACGCATCTTTTGATCAGGCAATTGAGATGGCCAGGAATTGTGGCCCTGGGGCCCTCCTGGTGAAATGCGATATCAAATCCGCCTTTTGCCTACTTCCGGTCCACCTAGCCGCCTTTGAGCTACTGGGTTTCCAGTTCCAAGGAAAATTTGACTTTGACAAGGCAATGCCAATGGGTTGTTCAATCTCCTGTTCGGCGTTTGAGAGATTTAGCTCATTACTCGACTGGTTGGTCCAGTACCGTGCGCAATTGTCCCATGTCATCCATTACATCGATGACTTCCTCTTTGTGGGTCAGACGGGTTCTGGTGAATGCACACGGCTCCTTCACACCTTCAGTCCATTGCAGAGGAGCTAGGTGTCCCCCTGGCCCCAGAAAAAAACATGGGGCCTACCACAGTTCTCACTTTCCTCAGGATTGAAATCGATACAGTCAAGCAGGAGTCGCGGTTGCCCCAGGAAAAGTTGCTGATCATCCAACAGGCAATTAACAAGTGCCTCGCTCACAGCAAGGTCACCGTGCGGCAGCTACAGGGCTTGCTGAGAAGGTTGAATTTCACCTTTCAAAATTCAACCGGCGCTGGGTCGGGCATTCTTGTCCCAGCTTTACGCTCGAGTAAACGCGTGACAGCAGAGATGAGGGAGGATCTGGCAGTCTGGAGTCAATTTTTGTCGGTCTTCTATGGGATAAGCCTGTGGAGAGATAGGCTCCTGCTGGAAGCCAAGCTCCAGGTACGGAGTGATGCAGCGGAGTCTGCAGGCTTCGGCCTTTACTTCAGGGGTAAATGGTGTGCGGCGGGGTGGCCTGCTGCATGGGTAGTCGAGGGGATAACTCGCGATCTGACCTTTTTGGAACTATATCCCATTGTGTTAGCTGTACATTTATGGTCAAGAGAATTTGCTAATAGGACAGTGCTCTTTTGGTGCGACAACGCAGCAGTTGTCCATGTGATTAACACCCAGTCTTCCAGGTCCCCTACAGTGATGGGTTTAGTTCGGGCCTTTGTACTCCAGTGCCTTAGCAATAATATTTTGTTTACGTCCAAGCATGTTCCGGAAATCAGCAACGGCATAGCCGACGCCCTTTCTCGCCATCAGATGGACTGCTTTCCGTCTTCTGGTGCCAGAAGCCCGGGAGGAACCTGAACCCATGCCACCGGACATGTGGAGCATTGGACAGTTGAGCTATTCAAGGCAGTACAAGGTTCCTTAGCCCCCAGCACCAGACAGGCATATAGCCGGTCCTTTGCAGAGTTCCAGGAGTTTAGATTGCAAAAAGAATGGGATCTAGGTTTCCCCATCCCTAAAGCCCATGTTCTTCAGTTCACCTTATCTCTGCACGCGCAGGGTTTGTCTCCACCTAGTATAGCCGTTAAGTTGGCGGCTGTTGAGTTTAACAGGAAGCTTGCCGACCATCCCCCGCCAGATCAAGGTTTCTTTTCTAAGAAGTTAACAGAGTTGTGGTCTCGCCAGAGAAGCCCTAGTCAGGATAGCAGGTTGCCCATCACCCCAGAGATTCTGATCGTCCTGACACATGCATTGGGCAGCGTTTGCTTTGATGCCTCTGAGGTCCTTCTATTTGATGTGGCGTTCAAGTTGGCATTTTGGGGGGGCGTTTCAAGTCTCTGAGTTGGTGGCAGCATCCCGGCGGGACCCGGCAACTAGAGCTGTTAGTTGTCGGGACGTGAAAGTGGCAGACCAGGCCCTTTACATCAGGTTGCGGGCATCCAAGACAGATCAGAGGCAGCGGGGGCAATCGGTCATCTTGTATAGGGCAGGTTCCCCTGAATTATGTCCAGTAGCTGCAGTGGGCAGGTATCAGCTTATCTGACCGCCGCTAGATGGCCCTTTCCTCATGCACAAGGACGGTTCCGCATTGACCCGGCATCAGTTCAAGGCTGTCCTTCTTCGCGCTCTCCTTCAGGCGCGCCAGCCTGCCCATCAGTTTACATCGCACTCATTCTTCATTGGGGCGGCAAGCTACGCGGCTGCAACTGACATGCCAGAAGGCATGATTCAAGGTTTGGGGATGTGGAGGTCATCTGTCTTTTGAGCATATGTCCGACAATTGCCTCAATAATTTTGCTTGTTAACTCTAGCCTGTTCTTGTTTCAACCGCAGGGTTGGGACCGTGTGCTCGCCGCAAGCTGATCTGGATAGTGGACCACAGCATTGTTTATTGGGCAGGAAAAGCTGCTGGCCATTCTCACTGGGATACCCAATTGGGTCTCGGTGAGAAGGCCAAAGTTATGTGGAAGGCCAGACGTGGCATGAAATGGGAGCAGCTGATGCTGCTCATCCATGAAGCAGTGAGAGGGCGGCATCCTGATATTCTCGTGGTCCACTTGGGTGAGAATAACATCACCCAAATGTCAGGTTTAGAGTTGGTAGTTAAAATTAAAAGGGACTGGTTGGAGATTGATTTGGACCAATATGCTCGAGAGAATAAAGTGGGCTCAGGCAATACGCCCGGGAAAAGCAGATAGGGTCCGCAAGAAGATCAACCGGGAGGTGGAGAAGTTGGTCCTCGCCCATGGCGGGGACAGCATTGTCCACGCAGGAATCCAATTTTCACGGCCTGAGTTATACAGACCAGATGGGGTCCCCCTTTCCGAGGTGGGCATTCACGTGTATCTGGCAGCTCTTAAGGAGAAGTTGGGTCAGGTGAGCTGAGGTCGGGTTGGGGATCTCAAACCAGCCAAGCTAATTGCTGGAGGTTTGAAGTGGCAGGGGTCCAGGGTGTTTTGCAGTAGTTCTTTAGTTTAGGAGTGTGTGAGCCATCTCCTTAAGAGATGGAGCATGGGGGAACCTAGAGCGGGGCGGCCAACTTCCAACACACGCTTAGGGGTCAGGGGCAAGCTATAGGGAGGAGGACAGGGGCGGTCCCCCCTTTGTGGCAACCGCCGCCTTCCTCCTACTTGGGTCACAAGAGGGCTTGGACCTCCTCGACCAGCCAGGCGGCCGGAGTGAGAGTGACCTAGTACACGCAAGCTAGCGGTACCGAGGGACATCGGGTCACTCAGTTCAGGTTCACTAGTTAATTTACATAAAAGCATAGTTTTAGGCTGGACCCAGGAGGGAGTATACCCCTCCCCGACTTTCTAGTGTTGTCAATAAAAGGTGCAGCCATTTTTAATCCAATTGAGCGTGCGTGTCTTCCTCCGGGGTGCTGGGGCAAGTGCACATTACTTTGACTGTCTGAAAATGCCCTAAGTGTTGGAAGAATCTAGGCTCTTCTTTTTACTAGATTTTGATGCATCAAATAAAGAATCTTCATCACTTAATCCTATGTGCAGGGGCAGCTAGGCGAGAATGGGCCCTGGGGCAGAAGATGGAACGGGTCCTGCTGGGGCGCTCCACTCCAGTGTGTGTCTGTGCTATGTACAGGGAGGGGCTAGGGTGGAATGGGTCCTGCTGGGGCGCTCCACTCCAGTATGTGTCTGCACTATGTACCGGGGGGGAGCTAGGGGGGAACGGGCCCTG
>QEPC01014492.1:6435209-6485720 GCA_003113815.1 Sphenodon punctatus | reverse complement strand
CTCCAGTGTGTGTCTGCACTATGTACAGGGGGGAGCTAGGGGGGAATGGGCCCTGCTGGGGCACTCCACTCCAGTGTGTGTCTGCACTATGTACAGGGGGGAGCTAGGTGGGGAATGGGTCCTGCTGGCGCCCCTATTCTATCTTGCCCCTCACTTTCAGCCCGTTGCTACACCCTGCTGTGGCAGATGTGCTACTTAGGGGGCAGCCCTCTCCGCAGCAGAACAGGAGAGGACGACACCAACTGCTCTCTCAGGGCACCGATCCCTTGGGCCAGATCCTGCATGTCCTGTCCTTGAGACACAGACTTAAGTTTAAACTCCTCAGTGACCCTGCTGATTTCAGCGCTTTGCAGGATCGGACCAGTCGGTTCAGGCCATCACAGTATATTCCTTTACCCCTAACGAAAGATGCAAAACAAATGATCCAGAGCTAATTTATGCCGAGATTCCCCCTCCCTTATTGGCTTCCTGAAAACTTAACATGCCCCTCTCCTCATAGCACCAACTCCTTCCCCCTCTCCCTTTCTGGGCTTGGCACCAGGGCTGCCTCCCTCCTGCTGGGGCTCCCCCACTCCCACCTCTGCGGGCAGGACGGGCCCTGGGCTCTGCCCCCGCAGCACGGTCAGTTTGTCCGCGCCTGTCTTTCGTAACGCAGAAACTGCCACATTCTTCATGGGAACCAAAATAAAAACCCGTCTGTACCTGTCGATTGCCAGGGAGACGTGCAGCTTCTCCTCCACAATGGAAAACTGGGTGTCCATGTTGATGTGCTGCAATTAGACAACGGGTTGTCAGGATTGCCTCCAGCTCGGCACTGGGTGGCCAGAAATGCACATTTTAAGGAACACTTATGAAAAATATGTGTCTTTTTCATGTGTTCCTTACAAATTTGCATCGCTGGCCACCCTAACTGGTAGGGCATTGTGTGGGCAGATACGGGGTCAGGGCAATTCCCCCCTCCAGTCTGCTCTCCAAGGGAACCAGTAGATAATGCTTCTCCCCTTTACTGGGTGGGTAAGGGTTCCCTTCCAGTGCACGAGGGGCTCGGTTTCATGAATTCTAGATCCACCCGTCCCCTTCAAGGAGCCCCTCCAGGATAGAGTTAGCGAGACGTTCCTCTGGTCTAGAGGAGTCTGCCCGGTGCCTGGCCACTTGTTTCAGTTCTGCTTCGGCCTTGTTTGGAATGTGGCAGCACCACTGATACTGGTTTAAGCAGCTATGACACCCACCCGGCTCGGCGATCTCTGCCCTGGCTGCCTCTAGAGCGGCGGATTGAATTGAAGGTTGCACGGCTGGTTTTCATGGCCCTGAATGGTCTAAGCCCTGGCTATATTGGGGACCTGCTCCTGGAGCCTCACATTGATGGGCATCTGTGCTCACAAACTACCTGCTGTTTGGGGATCCTGCCGTTACAGGTGATGACACCTTTGCTGTGGCGGCTCCTCAGTGCTTCCCCCAGACATCTGTCTCTGTTACTCCCTCCTCATCTTTAAAAAAAACCCTGAAGACTTATAGATTTTTGCAATGCTTTTTGGATACACTGCTGGTTCCTTTTTATGTGTTTTTCCTTCTGTATTACCCTTTAATTTTTTTTTATACAGATTTCCATTTTGAATGGATTTTCTATTTTACGTATTAATGTTGTAAAGTGCCCTGAGCACCATCTGGCAGGGGGTACCATAAAAATAAAATAATCATCATCACCACTCTGTCATCTCAGCTGGCTAGCAACTGCCCTTCAGCGTCCTGGGCAGAGAGCCACCAGCTAGGGATCAAAAATTGGATGGAAAACCGGAATTGGAATAAAAATCGCAATCAAATTCAGTTGCTTCGGATTTGAATCGTAATCAGTTTGTATCCCCCCTCCCCCCCCATTTTACTTCAATGGAAAACATCTTCCCCACTGAAGTCAACGGGAAACCAAAACTATTCAATTTAATGGGCAATGCAAGGCGGCGTATCGGTTCTTGCGCCGGAATCAGATTAATCCAAAGCAATCAAAATTGGGTGAGTTGGATTTATCCGATTCCGATTTTCCCATCCCTACCACCAAGAGAGCTGGGCTGCTGGCCCTCCAAGGGGCTACATACTGCCCGCTCTCAGGGGCAGTGCCCTGCCAGGGCAAGCTTCCAGAAACACTGTAGGAGCAGTTGGGGATTCTCCTCATTTAGAGGAATTTTCAGGTGGAGGAACACGGAGCGTCCGGGAGCTGCTGACATGAGTTTCTAGAGTCTAAGCTTAGGAGCCAGACTCCTTGGCTGGGCTGTAGCAGACTCACGGAGACCCTGCATTGGGCACAGAGCAGGACAGGTAAGCAGCACCCCAGGCAGCTTGGCTAAAGCTAGAATTGACATCTCCACGTTAGGAATGTTCAGCAGGCACATCGTTGCTTTTTATTTTCATATTTTTTTTAAACCCTTCATTTTCAGGTGGTTTCGTAAAGGAAAAATTTTCATTTTTCCGTTTTATTTTTTCATTTATTTTTATTTAAAATATTTTTATTTATTTATTTATTTATTTATTTAAATAAATAAATCACGGTGCGTGTGCAAAATGGCCGCCGGAGCATTCTGTGACCTGTTCCCAAAATGGCACCGGCGGCATTATTATTATTATTATTATTAAACATTTATAAAGCGCCAGTAACAACCTGGCGCTGTACAGAACATATAATCAGCTGCGGTCCCTACCTGTGGCTTACAATCTAAAAGACAAGGAGGGGGAGACAGGGAGAGGGGACAGTGGGAGAGACAGGGGAGAAGACAAACAAACATTCAGGCGGATGCGAAGTCTCAGGTGCGTGTGCTTGGCTTGGTTACAAGGTGGTCGGTAGCAGCAGTCAGCAGGGGAGGGCTGACAGTAAGAGCAAGGGGAAAGACGGCATGGAAAAGGTGGGTCTTGAGGAGGGATTTGAAGGAGCGGAGGGAGGAGGCGAGGCGGATGTCGGCAGGGAGGGAGTTCCAGGCATGCGGGGCAGCGAGGGAGAAGGGACGAAGGCGGTTGGGCGAGCAGGAGAAGCGAGGGAGAGCGATGGAGGGGACAGCGGAAGAGCGGAGAGCGCGCGCAGGAGCGCGTAGGGCGATTAGGTCCTAGAGGTAAGGGGGAGCTTGGTCATGGAGTGATTTGAACGTGAAAACCAGGAGTTTGAACAGGATACGCATTAGCACCATTTTGGAAAAAGGAAGCCAGTTTGTGAAAACACAAAATGGCCGCTGTGCTTTTCTAAAATGGTGCTGATGCGCCGGCTAAAGCTGGCCTGGCAGCCATGTCGCGCGTGTGCGGTTTATTTAAAAATGGACTTTTTTTTCCTTTGTTTGTGTCCATTTTCATTACCCTGGCCTGTTGTTTTCATATTTTAATGACTAAAATGAATGGGCCATCATTCGTCTTAGTAATTAAACAATATGAAAACGAACTGTACACCCCCTACTCTAAGTCACCCAACTCCTTCTCCTTCCCCGTGGTTGGAAGCTGGTTGGGCACAGACTGGGGTGTGACTAGAGATCGGTGGCGACTCGTGCATCGGTGTGAATTAGACACCCCCGGCCTGGCCCCTGGCCCCTGGCCCCGCACTGAGAGTCATCCGTTCCAACGTACGGTCTCCAGGACAAAGAGGGACTCGCGTGCTGCGCCCGGCTGGGCAGTGAGGAATTCCGTGCTGCCGAAGAGATGAAGGAGGCCCTTGTCCTGTTTCATGGTCACCAGAGGGGGGTCGGGGACTCTTAGCTCAATCACCAGTGGCTGCCGCTGAGGCAGCGACTTGGAGACCTGTGGGGGAGACAGAACAGAGAGGGGATCCCTTGACACCTTGTCCCACTACCCTTCTATTCCCACAGCCAAAACATTTCCCCATTTCTCTCAGTGGCCGGGGAAAACAACTGGTCTCTTCCCCATCTCTAACCGCATAGATTGGAGGATGGTTGTGGTGTCAACGGCCCTCACTAAGCACAACTAGCTCCGTCTTAGCCTTTCCTCAGAGGTCTCGTCTAATCCTTCAGAGCAATGATGTAGCTCTGTACGGGGCAGGCGGAGAGTTGTACAGGGGGCAGCTGAATTCGGAGCCCATGAGTCGGGGCCCGGGAGGGGCACATTTGCCTGGTGCAGATGCAATCCCCTGCCACTGGGAGGCAGCAAAAACAGGGTCTCCCATTCCATCTTCTACACCAGAGCACAGGACAGCCTATCTGTGTCCCCCTCTTCAGAGCTTTCCTAAGCTTTTGCTTTTGGAAAAGGCAATTCCATGATTCTAACTCCGTCCTCCTTGAACAGGCATTGAGGCCAACAGATGTTTCTCTTTATTCCTATCCCCCCAACTTTGAGCCATATCCTGAGCAGTGAGGCGCACCTGAAGCTCCCACGGAAGAGCCGTAGGTGCCCCCACAGCAATGGGGATCGAGTCAGTAAATGGCCAACCCCCGACTGAGCACCGGAAGCTCTCATGACAGCCCAGATTTTATTAAATTCTAGTGAGTCATTTGTCTCTGCAATCAGAGTGACTGCATACAAGGGACTGTCTGGGCCTCTATAGCAGACCAAATACACAAGCATTTACTGCCGTTGTCGAGGCAATCACGATAGCGTTGTGGCCAAGCACAGCCCAAACTTTAACACACCTAAACCTGACTGTATCGTTGCCCTTAACACCCAGTGTCTGACCAAGTTGGCTAGGTCAGAAAGGTCGATTCCAGCCTCACAATCCAAGCCCCATTTATAACCCAAGGGTGTCGGGTTTCACTCAGTAATTCCTGCACGTAGGGCCGGCTTTCGAATTTGTGAGCGAAAATAAAATGCAGGACTGCTAGTGGCTGCAGGGGAGTGGCCCTGCCCCCTCGGGGAACCTTCCACGGGGCCCTCTAGGTGGTCATTTGGGGGCCACACTGGGAGGGAGTGGGGCCACGACACCCTGCCCAACAAGGGTGGGCCCCCAGAAGTAGAGAAAAGATTGGGGGGGGCCCTGGGGTCGGCCTGTAGTACGGTTAGCTCTGTCTGCCCATGACGCATGGAGACACTCAGACTAGAGTGCCAAACGAAGACCGCATGCATCGGGAGGTGGGAGGGAGAGCCAAACCATTCCCAGCACCCTCCCGAGAAGCACAGTGGCTCTCCTCTCCGTGAAGAAAGGCCTGGTACTGTATTCTTTTCCTACAGGAGGCCGGAGAGGCCAGCAGGGATACCGTAACTTCGTAAGTTCACTGACCTCTGGGATCAAGGCCGCAAGCGTGTTCGTTGTCAGCGGGGGAAGACCAAGAACCTATGAAACATCAAGCAAGATGGTGAGATAAACTCACGTTAGTAAAGGAAAGGGTCATTGCTAAGTGAGGGCTTTGGTGGAATGGGCCCGTACACGCCATCACGGCTACCGGGGTTACGTAAAAAGCCCCCCATAGGGGCCGAGGACTGAGTCACTCACCATGTTATCAACAATGTCAAAGTTGAACGAGACATGGAAGAGAGTCAGCTCGGTGCATAGGAAATTCACCATCAGGGCCAGCTGGGTGGTGGCATTTTCTTTCGGTGGCAGAGCAAAAGGAGCCGGCGGGTCAGCAGGAAGCTCAATCAGTTCCCCGTATCTTTGCTGGAGCCTGGTCTGAGAAGGCAGGACACAGAACAGAAGTGCTGTGCATGAATGTCGGGGATTAAAGTCCAGGTGGTCCACTTTCCCCATTCCGCCTGGGCTGCCTCCCGATCCCTCCCCAGCGGCTGCTGAGAGGCGGCTCAGGGCAGTAGTGTAGGTAGGCTCTGGAGGACCCAGGATCATGTCTCAATCACGGGGTTCCCAAGGGCAATGGGGTGGGGTCTTCCTAAATATCAGCAGCCCTCTGAAGGCTCCCAGCCAGTCTGGCCTCCCACTGCAAAGGTTGGGGTGGTGTCATGGTGCCCCCCTCCTCCCCAATATTTCTTGGTGGGGCCCTTTGCAAATGGCCTAAAAAAATTCAGAGTGGGTGGGGGCAGCCCCACCCCTGTCCATTCTGAAAAATTTCTAAAGGTGCTTTGGTCGTTCGCAGAGAGCTCCTCTAGTGTCCAGGACCCGGGGTCAACTAACTCCCTTGCACCATGGGAGCTCTGCCTCTGGGCAGGATGCAAGGAACATGGAGACAGGAGATATCACGGCCCTCACCACATCTCCCACCCACCCACATAAAAGCTCATTGACCTCTGGTCGGTCTCTCTCTCTCGCTCTCTTTCTGTCACACACGCACACATGAAAATGCACTTACATCAAAATCCATCTCTATAAAATATTCCGTTATCACCGGGTCACTCAGCAAAGCATACTGGATACTTCCAGCGTCACCAATGGAGACCTGGGCTGCACAAAGACAGGGAGAATCCATTTAAACGTCTCACAACACAGAGGGGGACAAGGGAATTCCTGTGCCGTGCTGGCAGGAGAGCGGACCTTTCGAACGCCTTAGGTTACTGGGCTTCAAAAGACCCTGACTGGCTGCAGAGGATTCTGGGATGTGGCTGGGGACTCCTCATCCCGACCCCGGTGTCCCCATGAACATCTATAGTGGGGTTAATTAACCCCTTGTGTGGTAAATAACTAGGGCTGAAATGAGAATCAATTTTATTTCTCCCCAAAAATCTCGTGAGAATTGAGAATTGTTACCGAGATATCGGGTTGATCTTAGTAGTGGGTTCAAGATCTCAATGAGAATCTCGTCAAAATTTATTATTTACCATGATCCACTGTGTACCATATTCCAATGTACTGTGTACTGCTTACCGTGTACCGCTTTCCTCCCGGTAATGCGCGGGCACAGAATGGCTGCGGCAGCTGTTCTGTCCATACGCAGCCCTCATCCAAGTTGGCATCAATAGCATCGCTGCCATTTTGGAAAAGGGCAGCCAGTGTGTGCATACACATTACCGGGATGAATGTGACACATGGTATGCAGTATACGGTAAATCATGGTATACGGTAAATCTCAGTAAACTGAAAAAATTCTCAAAAATGAAAGTATCAAGAACTGGAGGCTGTCGATTCTCACTAAAAACAAGTCAAGATAGAACCATGAATTCTTGGCAAGAATCTAGAGAAACTCAAGATTGAGTTTCAGCCCGATAAATAACCCAGAGAGATTTTTGGAGTTCCAGCCATGAGCTTAACTACATACTGACCGAAGTTGTTGCTGGGTTTGAGGAGGTTTACCTATGGGGATTAATGTTTTGTGTGGACAAGCCCCAAATCTGCTTGGCCTTAATGCTGAAACAGGTACATCATTTAGTACCCGCGCAGGTAATACCTGCAGTTCTGAGTATTACATCGAGTACTCAGCAAGCTACTTGGGTACCGATTGGGTAACCCAGACACCTCCCCAAAAACGTTGCCAGTTTTTTGATTTTCCAAATACTGGTTGGTATATTGTGACAGAAAACAAAAATAAATTGGGGTGAAAAATAAAAAAAAAATACAGACTGGAAGTAAAAAAATCAGGACCGGAAGTTGACTTTCTTGGGCTGGAAGTTGACTTTCTGGGACAAAAACCCCCCCAATAAACAGGTGTCAGAAGTTGAAAAATCGGTACCAAAAATAAACATTCCGGGACATTAGCTAGTAGGCTACCCAAAGTGGGTTGCAATTGGGTACCAATGTTGCCAAGTCAATTTGGGTACCAGAAATTCATCTAGTATCCCTGTTCTTGCAGATTCTCCTTTCCATTCTACTTGTATAACCCACCGCCAGATGCTTACAACTAAGCATGTACTGTCGCACTGTGCTGCAGGGAGATGCTACCAAGGCTCGATAAAGCAGAGTTTGCGTGAGGGAAAAGAAGCTGCCATTTTGTTACCAGCCTCCTCTCCACTCCCATGTGGCACCTGGCATTCCCAGGACAACCTGCAGATATGTTGGGGTGCTGCTCCTTGCACCTGGGTAGTGTCTGGTTGATTCCCTTTCACACTTTCAGCTGCACTCAGCAGAGAGACTGTTTAGAAGGATTATCATTGCTTTGCACAACAGGGGAGAAACCGGGACTGAGGAAGGGCGGGGAGGGGGGAGGATATGACAAAGGAGCCCACTTACAGATGGTGGTGGCGAACTTTTCATTCACAACGTTCAGCACAGCATCCACTGCTGGGCAGAGCTGCAACAAGGGAGGAAAAGCATAATCAGTAATTCCTAGAAGGCAAAAGCCAATCCGAGACCCTTGGGCAGCAAAGTCCCTTTGGTGCAACTCTGCTAAGAGGACACTCTTGTTTTGGCAGATGTTAGAATTCTAGAATTGTAGATTTGGAAGAGAGATACATCAAGGATCATCTATTCCAGCCCCCTTAAAACACTGTAGACAAATGATTGTGCAGACAGATTTTGAAAGCCTCTGAGGAAGGACACTCCATAACCTCCCTGGGCAGCTTATTCCATTGCCCGAGAGTTCTTGCTTTTAGGAAGTTTCTCCTTCTCTCCAGTGCTTCTGCCTAGCGAGTTATCTACCCCATTTTCTATTTGTGCTTCCAGGTTTTCATTTTTGTGTGTAGTACTTTGCATTTCTCTTTTCTAAATCTCATTTTGTTTCCTCCAGCCCAGATCTGTAGTTTATCTATATAATTTTGTATTGTAATCTTGTCCTCCAAAGTATTTGCAATCCTCCCATTTTTGTGTCATCTGCAAATTTGACAAGTACACTCTCCACTCCCAGCTCCAAATCACTAATTAAAATGTTGAAGAGGACTGGGGGTATTGACAGACTCATGAGGAACACCACTTGTTACCTCCTTCCAATTTAATCTCATTCTATTAATTACTTTTGAGCGTGACTTTTCAGTCCCAACAAAGTCAAAGGATTTTAAACAGAGTAGCGGGATTTAAGAGAGGAATTATACATTCCTGAATACACATCCTGTCTTATCATCTAGGTCATTTTCCATTCAGGGCATGACCCATTTTCCGGCCCTTTGTCTGCAGTTTTCAGACTGCTAGCTTTTGTGGGCAGGTGGTTGCACACTTCACACTTGTATAAAACCCAGCTCTACGGTGGGTGGAACTTTTTTTCTCAATGGAAACTTTTATAAATAAAATATTTTTGCTTAACCTTTTTGAAAATATTTAAAATTCCGGATACTAAAAATAATTGTCTTTAGTATTCGAATTTGAGGGATTTGCTTCGGTTGCCAAAAAAGAAAAAGGAGATGTGAAGTAGAAGTATTGAGGGGGGTGGGAATTATAAATTTGCCAGAAGCAAAAATTGCTAGTCTTAAAAAAAAAAAAAAAGGGGCGTGGGGGCTGACAAAGGGAAGAAATGTTGACTGAGAATGCACAGCATTCTCGCAAGAATGCACAAGATTCTTCTCACAGCCCCTGGCGAGATCTCGTGAGACCTCATGATGATTTTCAACAATCTTGCGTGATTCTCAAAAAACACAGAAACACCCTGCACAGGCGCAAAATTGCCACCGTGGCTATTCTACACACGCGCCGCCTGCGGTGGCCATTTAACGAAAGCGCAGAACCCTTTGGGGTGTTTTGCAGTGGCTGAGAATCTCAGAGAACGGCAGTGAGAACGCCGGTTCTCACAAGTTTCTCATCCCGGAGAATCTCGCCGAGAAGCCCATTCTTGGCAAGTTTCTCTCAAGGGTCGAAAACTCGCTTTACCCCTAGAAAACGTGAACTGATTGTTCTGAATGTTTTGTGGGTATTTTCAGAAAGAGAGGGTGTTTTTCAAAAGAGAAGCGAGCCCGCTGATGTCCGTGGTTGGGCCACGCAAGCCCCCACACTCAGTCCTCGCTCACAGGTTTTAGTGCAATGGACCTCATAAGCAGGCGTCCTTCCGCCCCCCAAAAAGCAATCGCTTCTCGGACCCTCCAGGCTTTTCACCTGCGACTCTATGGTGCTGTAGGCACGAGAGACTGTCTGCAACCTAACTGACAGGATGTAGCCACGTGGCCGGATATTAGCCCAGATTCGCCGGCAGAGCGGGCGCTCGATGTCCATGGACGACACTGTAACTAGCAAGTGTGTGGTGTTCATGTGGCTTATATCTGGCAGCCAGACACCTAATAAATGGGCAGTGTACACCTACCACCTGGTTCAGGCTATCATCTCGTTCGTTTTTACCCATAGAAATAATGAACCCTATTTGATTTTACTAATTTAAATAGAAAAATCGAGAGTGTGATTCTTAAACGGCACAGAGGAAGGGTTATTCTAGGAGTCAACAAGACTTACCATGCCGGGCATGACTTTTGCCAGGGTGCTATCCAGGAACTTATTCACAATCTTGGGCAGCATACTAGGTAAAGGGAATTCATGAACAAGTCAAAGCAGTAAATAAAGATATTTATAACTGTTCTAGAAACACAAAAGGTAAGGACGTTGTGCTAGAGAAAGATCACAAGGGGGGCGCCAACAAGTCAAGTATTTTGTGTCACTTTACAAGAACACTAGAAGTGTTTCATCCCTAGAGAAAACTCCATTGTCCCAGGAGTAGGCATGCCAAATGTGGATGGATCTGTGGATGGATGGAAATGAAAGTATGTCTGCTAAATTGAGGCACGCCCGTGGTGCCGATGGTTGGTTGGAACCTAGGGTGAAAACAGACATGACGTTAACTCCACTTTAACACCGGTTTAACATTTCTTATGCATGTTGCAGGGCTGTATTGGTGCCCTAGGCAGCCCTGAAACATGCATAAGAAATGTGAAAGTGGAGTTAGTGTCATGTCCGTTTTCACCCCTAGTGTGCATTGCCCTCCCTTTCTTTTTTAAATAGGGACGGGGCGTGTCTCTCTGGCACTCACCTGCTAGGGAGGTTGGTTTTAACACTAACAAGGTCGATCTGGCAGTCTTCAACGGTGAAATGGGGGCAGCCCGAGTCATCCCGGGACAGATTGTTCTTTGCCGTCATGTTGGCGACCATCGTGATTTCCATGGTTCCGCCTATGAAGCTGCAGAGAGTGAAGTTCAGTTACCACTGGACAAATGTTCTTGGTTTTGTTTACATGGGCCTGCAGCCTGATCTAACTCCAATAGCCACACACACACACCCCCAAAGCAGCAAGTTGGGTTCAGTTAGCATCCAAGCAAGCTCAGTTTGATTCCTAATTTCTGCTTCACCTCAGCTGTACAAATACCAGTCTCCCTTTTCTGGGGTAAATCTAGAAAAAAATGCCAAAGCTTATATTCACCAATATTATTCACCTGCGTGGATGTTTCTCTGCATAACCAAATGAATACTCACAGCCAAAACAAAATGAGTTGATTCGGTTTGTCAGACATTTTGGGTTCGATGCTTCCTTTATTTCAGTTCAGATACGGAGTTATTAAAACTAGGGCAGAAACTGGCACCCTACATTCTTGACAATCTCAAGAATTGGCTGCTCGAAAAGATTTTCAAACTCAAGAATCTCGTGAGAATTGGGCTTCTCGCCGGCGTTCCCACGACATTCCCGCAAATGGCCGTCAGGTGGTCACGCACATTCGGACTGGACACGGTGGCTATTTTGTGCCGGGCGCAGAATGTTTTGGGGTCTTGAGAATCTGTCCCATCTTCTTCCCCAGAGCCCTTTCCAACCTAGCAACACCCCTGAGTCAGCATCATCTGAACTACTCCGTCTCCCATTCTGGGAAAGCTCCTTCCTCAGTAGATATATGCTGATGGGGCAGCTTTTCCCAAGTTCCCTTGAGAGTCAGTGCCCTGTCTCAGAGAGCCAATCGATGTGTTTTACACAGGTGGCGTGATGTCTTCTCAGCGCGCGCGCACACACACACACCCCCGCCAATGAGTCCCACTCACCTCTTCCCAGCGATGGTGATTTTAGTCAGCACTGCCATGAAGAGTCCAGTGCCTGGTAAGAGCATCAGGGTTATCTCAGGGGGCTGAATATCTTTAACTTTCAACCTATGGGAGGGAGACAGATGGGAGGGAGGCAAGTTGTGACCCCTCTTCAAGGTCAGTCTGGAGTTTAAAGGGCCAGACTTTGTCGAGCTATTGACTAAAGCAAAACTTTTTAGATGCTATAAGAAAAGGGTTGTATTAAGGCCTGCAAGGGGTTAGACCTCCACCCCACCCCACCCCAAACTGTTCCTCATGGTGCCAGCTGAAATGCAAGACAAAGCTTACTCCAGATTCGATGGACGGGGGCAGGGGGTGGGGAGGCATGTTCTTACTGCCCTTGTCTTGGGGATGGTCCCCAAGAGCGTATGAGTTTGAGTCTTGTGCATTGACTGTGCATATTGATAAACATGGAACAATGGGAGAAAGTCAACATGGATTTAGCAAAGGGAAGTCAAGTCAATCTACTAGAGTTTTTTGAGGGAGTAAATAAGCATGTGAATAAGGGTGAGCCAGCTGATTTAGTGTATCTGGATTTTCAGGAGCCATTTGATAAGGTTCCTCATGAGAGACTTTTGAGGAAACTAAGTAGTCATGGGATAAGAGGCTGTGTCCTATTGTGGATTGGACGGTAGCTGGTTAAAGACTAGGAAACAAAGGGTAGGACTAAATGGTCAGTTATCACAGTGGAAAGTAGTAAGTAGTGGAGTGCCGCAGGGCTCTGTACTGGGGTCGGTGTTGAATATCCTCATCAATGATCTGGAAAAGGGTGTTAAGAGCGAGGTGATCAAATTTGCAGACGACACAAAGTTATCCAAGGTAGTTAAAACATGAGCAGACGGTGAAGAATTGCAAAAGGATCTTGTGAGACTGGGTGATTAGGCATCCAAGTGGCAGATGAAATTTAATGTGGACAAGTGCAATGTGATGCACATAGGGAATAGTAATCCAAACCATGAGTACACAATGCTGGGTTTTAAGTTAGGAGTAACCACTCAGGAAAAGGACCTTGGAGTCATTGTGGACAATACATTGAAATCCTCAGCTCAACATGTGGCGAGCGTCGAAAAAGCAAACAGAATGTTAGGAATTATGCGGAAAGGGATAGAGAATAAAACTGAAAGTATCATAATGCCTCTATATAATAAATCAATGGTGCGGCCTCACCTTGAGGACTGTGTGCAGTTCTCGTCGCCTCATCTCAAAAAAGATCTAGTAGAACTTGAAAAGGTGCAGAGAAGGGCAACAAAAATGATCAAGAGTTTGAAAGGACTCCCGCACGAAGAGAGACTTGGTAGGTTAGGGCTCTTCAGCTTGGACAAGACGGAGAGCGGACGTGATAGAGGTTTATAAAATCTTGAGTGGAGTGGAACGAGTCGATAGGGAACATTTATTTACCCACTCAAATAGCACTAGAACTAGGGGACACTCCATGAAACTAACCAGTGGCAGATTTAAAACAAATAAAAATGTATTTTTTCACTCAACTCACAGTTAAATGATGGAATTTGTTGCCAGAGGACGCCGTCAAGGTC
This sequence comes from Sphenodon punctatus, assembly GCA_003113815.1. Lineage (NCBI taxonomy): Eukaryota > Metazoa > Chordata > Lepidosauria > Sphenodontia > Sphenodontidae > Sphenodon > Sphenodon punctatus. The sequence goes on along the minus strand of QEPC01014492.1, from coordinate 6,472,412 downwards.
AGTAGTATGGCTGGGTTTAGATAAGGCCTGGATAAGTTCTTGGCGAATCCATTAATAGCTATTAGCCAAGTAGATGATGAGATGGGAACGCCTTACTGTCGGGAGCAGGGAGTGATCAGCAGGGAATGGATCGCCCATTGGGACTGCTGGTCCTTCTCCCATGCGACTGGGATTGGTTGGTGTCGTAGACAGGATGCTGGGCTGGATGAATCATTGGTCTGACTCAGTCTGGCACTTCTTATATTCCCATTCCATTTGGGATAAAACTGAAATGACTTGAAAATGGCCACCACAACCCAGCCCTGCCAGACAAGGAAGTATGACCTGCTGTCAACCTCATCTTACCCCGGACAAGCTAGCAGAGAGCTACAAGGGCATAGGGAGGACCAGAACCTGGCATGGCGCCCCAAAGCACTGCTACCTCTGCTACAGCCACCTCGCCAAATTACTGCCCAAGTCACCAGGCACATGAGTCAGGGCTGAGGCTGAAATAAAGGTTTAAAAATAATCCTAACTCTGCATCCGCGAGTCTGGGAGGGGAGCCTGGAGTCATTGGGGACAATTCACTGAAAACCTCAGCCCGGCGTGCGGCGGTCGTCAAAAACACAAAAAGAACGTTAGGAGTTATTGAAGATAGAGAATAAAACAGAGAACATCACAATTCTGCTGTATAAATCAATGGTGCGACCGCAGCTTGAATACAGCGTGCAGTTCCAGTCGCCCCATCTCATAAAAGATGTAGTACAACTGGGAAAGGTGCAGAAAAGGGCACCAACAATGATCAAGGGTCTGGAACGGCTTCCATCCGAGGAGAAGCTTGACAGGTTGGGGCTCTTCCGCCTGGAGAAGAGACGAGGGAGGGACGATGGGATAGAAGTTTACTAAATCATAGAATGTCAGAGTTGGAAGGGATTTCAGGCGAACCTTTAATGAATCCAGCCTCCTGCTTGGATACAGGATGATGACAGCTACAAGTCATGTGTGGTGTTGGAACAAGGAAGAAGAAATGGTTATTTAATATTTACCCACTCAAATAATACTAGCTCTAAGGGACACTCTAATGGAACTAACTGGCAGCAGCAGATTTCAATCTAAAAAAAAGGAAGAACTTTTTGGCTCAGTGTAGAGTTAGTTTGCATAACTCCTTGGCTGACAGAGGACGTTGTGTAAGCCGGCAGTATAGCTGGGTTTAAACAAGAGCTGGATAAGTTCTTGGAGGACAGGTCCATAATAATGACTAACAGTCAAGTTGGTTGGGTGATATAACCTCTGGCCTTTGGAGGCTGGGAGTACATAGGAGGGAATAATCACTGCATTGTGACCTGCTGGGGCACTTCTCCAAAGCAAACTGAGCATGGCCTCTGTCGGAGACAGGATGCTGGGCTCGATGGTCCATTCGTGTGACCCAGTTTGACATTTTTGGGTTTCTCCACCTAATAGTGCCATCTCCATCTCTCCTCTCCATCCCCATCTCTGCAGCCGCTTGACCTTGGAGTCCAAACACTCACCCTGAGATGCCCTTGATGGGTTTGGCCCCCGGCTTCTTTTTGGTGGCCTCTGCCGCCAGCTTCTGAAGAATGTTGCTCTCGGACATGGCGTTGGTGATGGCTGCAACAGAACCACAAGGCAAAGCAGGCTACAGTTTCAGTTAGGGGTTCGCCACCAATGCAAATTTTTAAGGAGCATTTATGAAAAAAATACATGTTGCAGGGCATGCACTGGCACCTTAGGCACCAATGCAGGGCCCTGCAGCATGTATTTTTCAAAAATGTTCCTTAAAAATTTGCATCAGGGATGAACCCTAGTTCCAAGCTTCTCACTAATCCAGAGGGAACTTCCGAGAGGCATTGGAGGAGAGGCTGGGGGGCGACTGAGTAACAACAGGCCAAAGAAAGGGGGGCAGGAGGCAGGCCTTCCTTAATTCCAACCCCATGATCTCTTCAGCATCAGCGTCGCAGGGGGACTGTGCCCCCTCCTTCACTACTCGGGGGGGGGGCTATCCCAAAGGAAAAATGAATCCTTAGAGCAGAGGGCGGAGGGAACCTTTTCCCACCCTGGGGACACTTTGAGAATTTGTACAAGCTCTGAGGCCCGTATTGAAGTTTGTGACCAACGTGCCTAAGGGGTGCGCTCATGAAGAGGAGGATCCAGATCCTGGATCTGTCCCTCTCCTTGGGTACGTGCCCCAGTTCTGTTCCCTTCCTCTGAGCTCACTCTTTCAGGGCTTGCAGTAGGACCTGGATCCAGGGAGGGGGGCAGATCCAAGAACTGGGAAGGGGCCGAAGAAAAACTATCCAGTGAGGGGCCTGAGGTTCCCCATCTCTGTCTTAGGGTAAGACCGCATAAGACGTTAACCCACATTAGGCAACCGTACTCCACGTTGGCCCGAGATGTGAACATCTGCCCGGAGGCTGCCAGATGTTCACCTACTTCCACCCCAGGGCAGGCGGAAGGCTACTACGCAATGCGTCCGCCAGAGAAGGCCGGTGACACACCGGGGGCTACTGTCGCCCCACCTGGGGCAATGTGGGTTAATGAGCCACCTCCCATTTGGTTGGCCAGTACAGCCCAATGGCGAGGTGAGGTCGAAGGATCAGGCCCAGAAAAGCAAGCTCTCCTTCCTGCCGAACAACTGGATGAGGGGAAAGAGGGGTCCCAGAGGAGCACGGGAGATCCCCAGCTCAGCTGTTTAGTGGATGGAGAGAGTGCACGTGCTCCTCCAGGCCCTCCCATTCGCTCTTTAGTGGGTGGGGAGAGAGCGCCAATGCTCCTCCTCTCCCCCCAGCTGTCTAGCGGCAGTGGGCCCGATCCTGCAGTGCAGAAGGAGTCAGAGTCCAGCTCCATGTGGCTGGTTCCTCAACCGGACCCGTGTTGTGGGGGACATGATAGCCTCAGGCCGGGGGAGGGTTTTCATTTGGACTGCTCTCCCCACAGGCTGCTTTCGCCCTCCCTGGAGCGTCCAGGGTATCGGGCCAGCCCACATCTCATGTGGATTTCCCCTTAGAGAGAGCAGAACATTTCACCTTCTCGGGACAATCGCCCTCTGAAAGGAAGCCCAGTTGGTCTTCAGGCTCCGCCGTACGCTTGGAGGAGAACAGCATAGACTAACAGAGAGACACGTTCCCGGTTGGCCCCACTTCTCCCCACAAATACGAGGGAGATTTCCTTGCACAAGTGCAGCGGGGGGTGGGGAGGGGAGGGACATTGTGAATTAGACTCATTGTAGCCCAGGATAACCTTCCCCTTACCGTGATCTACCGTCCCCAAGTCAATCTTCAGGATGGCACCAGGGACAGTAGCATCAGACCAGGACAGACAACCCCAGAAGCAGAATGCAGCACACCAAATCCACAGCATCTTGAGATCCTGCACCAATGATCGCACGTAGAGAAAAACCTTAGGAGAACCAAGTATGAGATGACCGCACAGGGTCAGTTTAGTTACTACAGATTGAAAATTACAATCCAAAGGCCAAACCCTAATCTCATTCACACCCAATCCCATCCAAACTGGGAATAAATTTCACTGAAGACAATGGAATTGCACTAGCTGAAAAGTCAGTGGGAGATCAAAATCAGGGTATTATATGATTTTATCTTTCAGAGCTGCAGGTTGGAAATACAGCCTGAGCAAAGGTGCTTGCAGGCAGTGGGTAAAGCGCACGCACACGCACACGCACACGCACACGCACACGCACACGCACACGCACACAGTACTTGTCTAATCTGCCCAAATGTTTAGGGATGGATGAACAGAACACAGTTCGGATGTTCAGTCCGAAACCCAAGTTCGAGTTTGGCTGTTCAGTTCAGCAGAGTTCGGTTTGGCTGAACATGGCCGAACAGCCGAAAATAGCACTATCGATACCGAAACCAAATTTGAATATTTTTTTCGGTATCAGTATCATTTGACCCTGAAACCACCCCTGATCTCCAACCCTGGTGCCAGGAAGTCTGCTCCTCAGCTGCCTCCCACTTCCAGTCACATTTTTCCCACCCTCAAACTCATCCGAACTTTTCCAAACTGTTCAGCCGTTCGAGCGTTCGGTTCAGATGTTCAGTTCAGTCGTCCGAACAGGCCGAGTTTGGCCCGAACTCCCAACTTCCGAACCGCGTTCGCACATCCCTACAAAAGTCCCATGGCTGGATAGACTGATGAGACATGAGCTATTTGATGATGCAAACACACACACAAAAAATTCTAAAATTAAAATTCTATATTTTTCTATACTTTTTTATTCTAAAATTCTGAAATAGCCTTCAAAATGCCAAAACTGATTTATTTATTTATTTTATTTTAATTTTTTTTAAAGGTGAAATTTCCTTTTCGAGACCCAGCTCTTAACATTTTAAAATGGTTCGACAAGGCTGAAACGTAACACGGCACTGTCTGCATGCGCGACACTTTTGATATCCGATACCTTTTGCAATGCTTCCCAAGATATCAACATTTCATGGAATTTCACACACACACAAAATCAGTATGTTCAAAACCCAACTTCTCATTGAAATCAAAAATCAATTCCAAACCCGCTGAAGTTGAAACGGCTGCTGGGTGAGGATTCTGCTATCACTTACACCGGCGAAAGCAGTATAATATTTCATGGCTACGGTGGAAAGGCAAACACAACTGCAGAAAGGCACAACAAGGAGTCTTGAGTCGCTCAGACCCCGAGTGCGTATAAGGCTGGTTTCCCTAACCTTGCTGTAGCTCCTGAGCCAGCAGTCTCCGGGCTGTTCACCAGGAGTTCGCTCAGCAGCTGTCAGCGCCTCCACCTTAGCTGTGTGAGAGATTGTCTTTATATACCCAAGAAACTCTGAATGAAAGTGCTGATTCAACCCCCCAGATAACCGTCCGTCAGGGTGTAAGGCTAACTCGCGTGTGGTTTCTGATCTCTTCAAATGTAAATAGCTTTGCTAACACATTGGAAAATCCAGGTACAGAGTCTCTGAGCACGAATTATCGGCAGGTGAGTCTCCAGAGTACACACCGACAGCACCACTTCTCTTCTTCAACCCGGGAATGGGCTTAGGATATTAGCGCCCCTATGCAACGAACTCAGACTGCCAGCCCCTCACCCTAGCTCTGGTGTAGGCTGGCATTTGAAGTGGGAAGGGAGACAATGGCGGCGCCCAGCACAGAGGCAGTTCCCTTTTCCTCCACCTTAGGCACCACCGCAGAGGTGTTTGTGGGGGACTTGGAGGGGTGGAATGGGGCTTCTCCAGATGGGGGGGGGTGAGGCTGAGGCACTGCAGTTGCTATGGCGGAGGGAGGGGCACCGTGACCAGGTGGGCGTGAGCTGAGAACAGAAACCCCAAATCCCCCCCAAATCTGCCACCCGAGGCAGGTGCCTATGTTGCCTGCCCCTACGTCAGCTGGAGCAGGACAGAAGATTTGCACGTGAAACCAAAGAGAAAAAACAATGGGGCGTCAAGGGAAAGGAGGGAGATGGACCCCAAAGGGAAACAACACGTGCTTCACGTGAAGAATCTTTTCCCATGGGATCAGCAGGACGTGTGCTCCGTTGTCAATGAAACCCGCTGGAGTCTTCCCAGCGATATCAGTGTGGCTTGGATGACCCCCATAATGAGTTGCGGTCCAACAGCTAGAACATAAGACAAGAAGTCAGGATTCCTGGGTTCTACCCTCTTCTGTCTGCTGCGCCCTGTGCTGATGGGACGGCAAAACTCAAATTAAAAGCACTTTCTGGTTAGCACTCTCCACCCCCCACCCCCTTCTTCTTTCCTAAAGTTGACGTATTATTTATTTTGATTTTTACCCTGCCCGGTCCTCACAAGCTCAGGGCAGTTAACATCACAATAAAAGACACACACATTTTTTTTAAAAAAAACAAACCTGCATCTAATACCCATAAACCGCCCCCCAGATTCTAACCCTGCTTGTTAAATGCCTGGCTAACTAAATAGGTTTTACACTGTCTCCGGAAGATCATGGGAGAAAGAGCGGAGCAGACAAGGTATTTCTTGGCTATTTCTAAACTGAAAAGAAGAAACATGCAGGGAGGCTGTTGCAAACCCGCCTGTATTTACTTGATTTCTAACGTGTAAAAAAAAAAATCCTGAATGTTCAAATCAAGGCTCAAAGGTCACAAACCAATTATGCTTGTCTGGCCTCCTCCGACAGCTCACAACAATGTTTAATGTATTCAGCCCTCTGCACATCCCTCCCTACAAAGCGCATAGTGCTGTTTGTTCCTCCATTTTCCATGGGGAGCGGAGTCCCAGGGGGATTTAGGTCACTTTCACACATTACCTCGGCGGAGAACTTCCATCAGAGCAATTGCCGCTCTCTTATGACGGGCACTCAGCTTTTATGCCGCGAGAACACTTGCCCATGATAGGGCCCCCAAATGGGACTTTTACCATGATGGTTGTTCTCATGCCACAAAAGCGGAATAGTGAATTCTCACGGGCACTAATTCCCATCAGAAGAGAGTCGCAATTGCTCTGAGGGACGTTTCCGCACCCGAGGTCATGTGTGAAAGCGGCCGTAGGGCTGTGTCCGCGTCACCCAGAGTTTCTGTGCTGGGGCAGGACTGCTGTTTCCCTATCAACTCAATCCTCCTCTCTCTGGGTTAACCACCAGTTCACGCCTATGCCCGACCCACACTTCTTCTGTGTTAATTAGGGATGAGCATGCAGATTAAATTACAGGTTCAGAGCTGTTGTGGGTATGGAGCTGTAATTTTCAGATCTGTTAATTATTATTATTATTATTATTATTATTATTATAAGCATTTGTATAGCGCCAGCAGCGTACCTGGTGCTTTACAGAACAATAAGATATAGACGCGGTCCCTGCCTACGGCTTACAATCTAATAGACTCGGAGCGGGGAGACAAGGAGAGGGGACAAAAGGAGAGACACGGGATAAATAACATTCAAGCAGATGCGAAGTCTCAGGTGCACGTGCTAGGCTTGGTTGCAGTTAGGCAGGAGTCTGCGGGGAGAGCAGACAGTAAGTATTGAGAGGGAAGTTCTAACAGGCATCGGGAAAGGTGGCGAGAAAGAGAAGGGTTCAGAATCGGATCCCATTGAAGTCAACTAGTCTGACCTCCTCCACCTCCAATGCGTGAGGCCCCATTTCCCACCCACTCATCCCCCGAGGGCCTTGGCATGTCCTTACCGGCCTTGGAGGACTACTTGTAAGCTCTGCTGGCCCACCGGTGCTGAGGGGGGGCCTCCCGGCAGGCTCCCTTGTTGTGGCTCACTGCCAAGCTCCCTGCTCCACAGAGAGCATATGCCAGGAAGTACATGCCAGGGTGCTGGGGGAGGGGGATCCACAATTCCAGATCTGCCACTTGCACAGACAGAGTTCGTAGCAGTGCAGATTAATCCGTACTGGACTGTTTGGGGCAGATATGGATTAATCCGAATCCGCAATGATCATGTCTAGTGTTAATAAATAACTCCCTGTACGAGTGGTTGGTGTTGTGTGAGCGTTCCACTCCTCCGCATGCCAGGAGTGCTGACCCTAACAAAAAACAGAGGGGGAGGAGATGCCCTAAAAGGTACAGGAGGGAGGCAAGGAAGCCAGATGCTTCCACTTTCCTACCCTCCTCCTCCGACACTTTAGCAACTAAGGAAGCTCTGCTCCCTCCCTTGTGAGCCCTGGGCAGTCATTTCAAAGCAGAGAGGGAGAGTTTGGGGGAAATGCTGCAGAGAGAGACCTCTCCCAAGCACAAATCCAATCTGAGCTGATTTGCCGATTCACACCCAAGCCAGCCCCAACCCTGCTCTCCGGCCCACCACTTCCCATCACCGCAACAAAGCTACAGTCCGTCGCTTACTCCTCCCCAAACACACACCAGCTCTACAACCTAATAGACATCACACCAGCAAGTAGATGCTGCACATTAGTCAGCTTTAGCCCACACAGCGGGCTCCACATTCTCTGAACCAGTGCTGTTTGTGGAGTGTTGGCTGATCCTGACCATCTAATAGACAAACACCCACTCGTAGGGGGCTATCGAGGTGTTTATTAACACCTATGTATCTGCCTCTAGCATCGTGTGGCCATGAGGTAGATCGTGATCCACTGGTGGATCACAAGGTAGTTTCCTGTAGATCCTGGTGTGGATAGGAGGACCACCCTCTTAGAGGGTAAAACCAGATATGATGGCTGGCCAACCATGGTCCACCCCAGATTGGGCAGACATGGCGGACATAGCCGGGCCAGAGCACAGAATAAAAATGCCCCCAGAAGGACCCCCCAACTGCACAGCCCGGGGGGGTGGGGAGAACGGTGAACACACAGCCGGCTGCCTAGTGCCCCAACCCACCACCATGAAAGGTCAATGACAGTCAACCGCGGTGGACCCGACCCAGGCTGGCATACCGACCCGGGAACATACTGCAGCCCTGAGGTGGTCTGCTTTACCCCAATAGGGCAGGCCTTAGCCTACACTGTGACCACTGAGGTTTTCCAAAGTCACAGCTCAGACTACCACTGGCCCGGCTGGGGGCAATCGTGGGCCAACCTCTGGCGGCAGCTGCACAGACATGCAAGCAGGCCGCAGCAGGGTGCTGTCACATTTAGTTTTACTCAGAGATCACCTCTGGGGAGGAGAGCAGGACTGGTGCCCCAGGGAATGTCTCCAAGGGGGACAACGGGGAGGAGATCTCCTCCAGTGTGGCGGGGAAGACTCTCCCAAAAGGGAAGTGCTCCTCTCCACTCCTAAAGCCAGTTGCTGAGGTCCCTCTAGAGCCGGGAGGAGCCAGTGGGAGAGGTCCTGGTAGATCATCTGAGGTTGGTTCTAGGATCTAGCGGATCATGTCGTGCACCATAAGTCCGTCCACTCCTGCTCTAAATGCTCAAACAGACATTTGCGTCTCCCCTGTCCTTGCGGTACTTTGGGCACCTCCCCACGGAACATTTTGAGGGCTATGAAACAAGTCTGTGATTTTCAGGAGGCCTACGCACCCAAGATGCCAAGCCTGAATATTTTCTTTGTGTGTGTAAGCGCATGTTCCTTCTGGGTGTCTTCCTCTCGGCAACATGCCCGATGCCAAGGAAATCCAGCCTGGAAGATTTACCACCTTATCTACCAGGGAACTTCAACCCCAGCTTAAACACCCATGTAGCAATAAAGATGCTTTTGTTGGGACAAGAGGAACCCAATCGCTCCACTGACCTTTACGGCTAAGTCCCAGCTACGACACTCAGCCCAGGACATCTCTACAATAGGGGGAAATCCACCTCTTAATTACAGGGTGCCATCTTATCTTCTCTTGTCAGCTTATCCTTCTCAGACGCTCTGCAGGGTTTGAAATAATAAAACTCTCTGCCCAGAACGTAAGTGCAGGTCTTGAAAGTTCCACTGACATTTTATCCACAGGTCCACACCTTGGTAAGGAAGCAACTCTCCCCGCCCAGGGCTATTGAACAACGATCTTCTGTTCATTAGAACTTTTCATAACAGACTGGATGTATTAAAAGATAGACTCGTCTTCCTCCCTCTTGACCTGCAAATCCCTCCTAAAAACCTATTTATTCTGTTAGACTTCCCCATAGCTGCTCATCCCCACAGGCTGCTCAGCTCAACGATGCTTCTCCCTACCCCGTCTTATCCTTCAAGATCCGCCGTCTCCTTTGTCGCCGAGACAAACAAGCGCACCTGCCGCTTCTCACCTTTGGGACAGTCTCCCTGTGTTCCCCTCCCCTTGCCCAGAGGGTGGCAGTTTGTTTTCATTTTTTTTAATGACTAAGATGAACAAAGCCCCATATGTTTTAGTAATTAAAATACAAAAGGCCTCAGGGGCCATTCTCCGCATGCAGTTTCCCAGAATGGCACCAACAGCATTGGCGCCATTTTGGAAAAGGCTGAGCATGCAAAGACCGGCCCACAGAGGTCATTTTGCACATGTGCAAAACGGTCACCAGACCATTCTACATATGTGCAGAATTTGCATACGTGCACTGATTATTTTTTTAAAAAAATATTATAAATTAAATGGAGGGAAGTGAAAACGGTAGGGTCATTTACAACCCCCGCCCCCCCCCCCAAAAAACAAAGGGGGGGTTGTAAACGAAAATGGAAGCNACAAAGCCCCATATGTTTTAGTAATTAAAATACAAAAGGCCTCAGGGGCCATTCTCCGCATGCAGTTTCCCAGAATGGCACCAACAGCATTGGCGCCATTTTGGAAAAGGATGAGCATGCAAAGACCGGCCCACAGAGGTCATTTTGCACGTGCGCAAAACGGTCACCAGACCATTCTACATATGTGCAGAATTTGCATACGTGCACTGATTTTTTTAAAAAAAATATATTATAAATTAAATGGAGGGAAGTGAAAATGGTAGGATCATTTACAACCCCCGCCCCCCCCCCGAAAACAAAGGGGGGGTTGTAAACGAAAATGGAAGCTAAAATGAAAATGGTAGGGGTCCCCTCTGCACACCCCTAGTCAGTGCCAGACTGGGTCAGACCAATGGTCCGCCCAGTCTCTGACAGTGGCCTCTTTCGGTCATTTTGGAGAAGTACCCAACAGGTCATCATTGTATTTATTTATGTATTTGAATTTATATCCTGCCCCTTCCCACAGGAATTGAAAGGCTACTAGAACAGCTTGCCTCTAATAAAATCCCGGGAGAGGATGGGATCCCAGCGGATCTCAAACAATGGTGGACTCCAGTACTGTTTCGATTATTTAATAATATAATTCAGTATGGGAATATCCCTGAGGGATGGAATACTAGTATTATCATGCCCATACAAAAAATAAAGTTATAAGGCATGTCCTACTAATTATAGACCAATCAGCCTGCTGGATACCATAGCAAAGGTAATCCCTAAGTCTGTATTGGGGAGACGAGAAGAGTGGACTATTGAGAACTCCCTCTTAGCGGAAGAGCAAGCTGGCTTTAGAGCCAACAAATCAACTTTGGATCAATGTTTTGTATTGGCACATATAGCGAACAAATACGTACAAAATTGCTATAGTATGGTTTTTGCTGCTTTTGTAGATTTGCAGGCTGCCTTTGATAGTATAGACAGAGTAATTCTATGGATGAAATTAAAGGCACACAATATTGGTGAGCATCTTCTGTCGTTGATTCAACTACTGTATTCTAATATTTGGCTTAGGGTCAGAGTTAATTCAATGGGGGAAGTAACCGAGCCAATCCGAGCGGCAAATGGGGTCAAGCAGGGATGTGTGCTGGCTCCATTTCTTTTGAATTTGTTTATTAATGATCTAGTTACCAGTCTGCAGGAGTGTGAGGGACATCCTCCAACTGTGGAAGGGCGCCCCATGTCCATCTTGCTCTATGTAGATGACATGGTCCTGCTTTCTACCTCTAGAATTGGTATAAACCTTCAGCTGACCAAGCTGAGTAAATACTGTAGTGATAATCATTTAAGAATCAACCAGGACAAGACTAAAGTATTAGTCTTCTCCAGGAAACCAAAAAAATGTAGATGGACATTGAATGCCGAACCATTGGAACAGGTTATTAAATGTAAATACCTGGGAATATGGTTTACGGAATCAGGTACCGGGAAGTCTCATTGGAGAGCATTACATTAAAAGCAGCACAAATAGCAGGAGGGCTCGTGAAGCTTTGGAGATCTGGGGGAGGTAAACAAACAGCTCCGGCACTTAAGTTGCTTCGAATTAAGATGATCCCCCAGATGTTATATGGTGCCGGGATCTGGGGTACAGCCAATATAGACTGTTTGGAACCAATACAAAATAAAATCTTAAAAATAATATTAGGAGTCCCACGGGGGACTCCTATCTCAATGATGAGAGCAGAAACAGGTACCCCCCCAATTGCCTCAAGAATTAAATCTTTACTCTTGGGTTATTGGCTGTGAGTTAGGGACATGAACACTGGGCGTCTCCCAAGCATCTGCCTGAAAGAACAGTCAAATATGTTTGCAATCTATAAGTGGCAAAAGGCAGTAGACAAGTACCTGATACAGACTAGATTTACTACATTAGGGCTGATTCAATGCTCCCAGCCTCAAGCAAGGTTGATGATTAAAACCAGGTCTTCGGATGTCCTTCTTCAGTCAGAAAGAGCGGCGTTAGCCGAACAGAAAATTGCCAACTGGTATCCTATGTTTAAGTTAAGACCCGAATTTGAGGCATCTCTCACTGACATATCTAACGTTAGAGCCAGGAGAGTGTTAACGACATTAAGATTTAATATGGTGGCTACTAATGTACTAGAGGGGCGATATCAGGGAATTCCTTCAGCCCAGAGATTCTGCCTTTGTGGTCAACCGCAGGTTGAGGATTTACAACATTATCTCCTTTCCTGTCCCTTGTATAATAGCCTACGGGAAGACATTTTGGGCCAATGGCTTGTGGGAAAGGAGCATTGGAACCCACATCTTCAAATTACGTATTTGTTGGCTAATACCAACAAAGATATCACCAGTAAAGTTGCCACTATTGCATTAAGAATGGAAATAGTAAGGAGGAATTTTATAGGTGGAACTTTACCTCCTGTCTACCTGGGAAATTTAAGCCATTGATCTGCCATACTTGGACTTTGTGGAGCCTAGCTAATTAGATATTTAATGGGCTGGGGGAGGTAATGGATGGTATAATCAAAGCATTACCTAGATATTCCAAGTTTGCTCTTTGTTATTTAACAAGAGTTTATCAGTTTGTTAATGCTGTCTGGGCTGTATGGTATATGTGAGAAAATAAGCTGCTAACTGAATTATCCATCAAAAATAAAGAGATCTTACATGACGTTCTGAACAAGCACAGTCGCAGGCAAACATCCAGGGGCAGGGACTTCCAAAGCTGTAGGGTAGTCATCGCAAACGCCTCTCTGCAGACCCATGTGGTTTGAACGTGGTGCAGCAGCGCAAGAGGGCACCCCCGAGCTGACCTAAGGGAGTGGAACACGGCGGGAGAAAACAGTCTTTTAGACAGGAAGAACCCATGCCGTTACGGAAGTCATTCATTCCCTGCCGGTCACTCCCAGCTCCTGACAGTCAAAGGTTACATTCCCAAAAACCTACTTGTCTGCTTGATCCATTGGCTAACCAGATTGTAAGCCCCTCAGAGCAGAGACCTGTCTCCAGCCATGACTGTTCAGCTCCAGGTGCGTTGCTGGTGAGGAGGACGACGAGAAACTGCTGCACCTTTAAAATGTTCCAGTCTTCTCCACCAGCTTTTCTATCCCAGTGCCTGTTCTCTCTCTGGAGATGCTCTCCCTGGCTGAAATGGGCATTCAACGTAAAGAGAATATCTATCCATTTTACAAATGGACAAGTGATTGGCTCTAGGTAACAATGGTTGTTTTTACACACACATTTCTCCTGCATGTTTGCTGTTATATCCTGAACTTTCTGTGTGTCTAAAATCACTCACCCAGATCTTAAACATCTGGCTCTTTGAACTACTGCATAGAACTTCTCCCAGAACTTTTGTGTGTAAAAAGTTCTCCTGTTAAACTGCTTTTCTCCAGGCAGCTGTGGTCACATGGTTTCCATGGCAGCCCCTCACATCTACAGCTGCGGCTACTTTAGGCTGCCTCAGGGCCGTGTTTGTGTGAAGAATGCATCCAGGAACTGCCTCAGGGCAGTGTGTGTGTGAGTGTGTGAGAGAGGGAGGGAGAGAAAGAGAAGAATGCATCTGGAACTTACTTGTGGACTTGTAAAGGCAGAAGATTGAAAGACCAGCACTTTTAGTTGCGTGTAAAAATGCCCAATGACAGAAGGGGAGAGAATGGCCCATCCCTTTCCCCTAGGAGGGGAATCAGAAAGGAACTCAGCCACCCTGGGCTCTTCTTTCAGCTCAGAACTGCTGAGGCAGCAGCAGGAGCTGTCAGATCTCCCTGCCCAACCTCCTTTTGGGGGATTTGACCTCCTTAAAGGGTCCTCTAGCTGCACTAGATAACCCTTTAGATCCTCTCTGACTAAGTCACAGGCACACATGCCTTTATTTAATGACAGGGCAGTAGAGGGAGCATCGCAGCACAGCCTGTGGGGGTGAGGAGTTGCAGTGGCGAGGAGCGGGGGAAGGAGCTAACATCACTACTAAGCGGCTGTTGCAGAGAGAAGATGGATTAAATGGATCCAACCTAGCCATTTATCTTCCCCTCTCCTTCTGCAAGGTGGGGGAAGATCAGGGCCAACCTTAGAAACTGTGGGGCCCAGGCCAAAAATAAAACGTGGCCCCTCCCTCCATAGCCCCACCCCTTTAATCCCTTCCTGCAAGGCCCTGATCCCACCCCACCCCAACCCCCCGGGGAGTGGAGGGAAAGTAGCTCTCTCAGGGGCAGGGAGAGTGACCCACCAAAATCGCCCATCCCGGGGCTTTAGGAGCACTGGACCCTGAGGCTACCAGAACTGGCTCCCCTGTGCGGCCCCTCCAGCCGCAGGCTCCAAGCCATGGCCCGTTCTGGTCCTGGGAGGGTGATGCAATGTAGCCCTCAGCGCTGTTTCCTGCACGTAGTCCGAACAGACGACTTCCCTCATTCGCCCTGGCAGCTTTGAGAAACACTCCGCTCGTTTGCAACAAGATGACATGAAAACACATTGACCTGCCAAATAAGGCGGCGGCATTTTCCCCTTTGAAACGATCCCACGACACTCTTTCTGGGAACACAGAGGCAGCCGGCTGCTCCCTGCTCAGCTAGCCTTACTTCTCAAGCGGAGCTTGTGGACAGGGAATGGAAGTAGTGACTGACACGGACATTTTATTAATAAATCTCATTTAAAATATCCATGATGCCTGTTCTCCTCCAAACGCGTGTGCAGAGCCTGCGCCGTTCCTCTGCAAGGCCAGCGGGGAGCAGAGTTGGACATGAGACATTTGCTGCACAAATCACGCGCCCGCACCTTTCTGCGCCCCATTGTTCTCGACGTGGCTTTGAACTCCGGCGGCAACAGCCTCGGACAATGCTGCGGCCGATAGCATCGCAGCCACAGGACAGCGGGGGGGGGGGGACAATTTGGCTCTCAGGGGCACAGGGCACATTGTCTGCGTCATGTGAACTTGGCAGCTGCGTCTGCCCACAACGCCACATGCTCCCAGCAGACTTGATTCAAGAGACGGTGAGGAAGGAGCATCGTGTGCCGCAGCGGCGAGGAGGCGGTTGGGCGTGAGGGAGGAACTCCCTGGTTCCATCTGCAATTAGATTCCTCCCCAGTCCTGCTCCCTTTGCTGTCAGCGGAAGTTTGGCTACCTCCCCACTGATCTCAGGATAGCAGGATCAGGCCCTGGGATTGCTTAGCAACAGGGGCAGCCACTTCCCTGAAGCAGATCGGTTAAACCCATGGCACAAAGCGAAGGAGCTCGTTGGTGTCATTATTATACGGTCTCCTTCGTGGTGGGCGGGTCATCATTAAACCATTGTCGGACAGCTCAAATTGCTAACTAGTCATTCAGTCCTCCACAGCAGGTGCCTAGGCAGCTCCACAGACCCCTCCCACGGTACCATTACCAGAAGCCTTTTCCAGAAGCATTGTAAGACTTGCTTGTTTCACCAGGCTTTTAGCGAGTGGGGATAGGGCTCAAGGGGGTGGGACAGAAGGGGTTTTTAATTGGGAAGTTAAAGAGTTGGTATTTTATTATTTTTTATTATTTGTGGATGTTTTTACGAATGCTGAAACTCAGTATTCAAAATTACTCTGTCTTTACTGAGTATCTCTGTATTTGACCCAGTTTTATAGGGTACAGAGTAACTGAGGAATCGACCTGGTTCTCGGTCCGGTACTCATTACTCAGAAAATCCTCAAATGAGCAAAATACGGGGCTTTCCCTGCCCTTCTATAAGATACTAGGTACTCGGAAAATACTCAGTGCTCGGTTTTATTTTACAGAGTATTTGACCAAGTACCAAAACCGGATACTTGGAGCCGATCTTCAGAAATATTCACAAATAAGATTTTTACTCTTCAGTGCAGGCCTCAAACAAAAAAGAAACCATGGACTTTAACCCTATTGACCAAGAATTCTCCGAGGTACCACTGGGTTCGAACCTTGGCCCAGGACTTCAGCGCAGCCCTTTGACCACTGCACCACAACAGCATCATGCCTGTAGCTGCTTCCCCAAAGCAGTAGAGGTTTTCCATTGCAACCAATACACCCCTCTGTCCCATTGGCTGGCCTACACGTTTAAAAGGAGCCTGGGACCAAAGGCGGAAGCTGTCTGAGCAGCCCCAAGGCTTCGCTGACTTCAGCTCAAGACCTGCTGCGTCCTTGGTACCTTGCCCCCAACTCTCTGATATTAACCCTCCTATGGCCTCTGACTCCGACCTCCTGGAACTTGCCTGGATCAGACCCTAACCACACCCCATGGATTACCCTGGAGTCTACGGATATCCTGCACCACGGACCTTCTGGCTTCTGACCCCGGCCCGGCTTCTGACAACACCCTGGAGAAGACTCCTTGCAGCGCCACCCCCCACTGGCCATCAGGGTGCCAAAGTGCCCTGACCTCAAGCCAGGTCCCGGCAGGTTCCTTCCTCCAGATCTTGCAAAATCAGTTTTACAGACATCCGAGTCTCACTGAGCTTTCATCTCCTTGAAAGAGAGTCTCTCCCCAGATGACTGGCCTTCTCGCTGGCCTTCCCCGCTCTCACCTTGACCCTCTCACTTTTATTAAACGCTCCACCATGGTCAAGTCATCCCCCTCACTCTCTGCTTCATGTTCAACCCCTTCTCTGCTGCTGCCCCCACTGGCTCCCTCTCCCCCTCCACGTCCTGCACAAATTCCTCAGTCTCCCTCCATAGCCTTCCTCATCTCTCCTTTTCTGCTTTAATTTCCACTAGGTCCCCACCCAGTAGCTTCATTCCTCCGCTGCCACCTCCCTCACCCGCCCCACAGTCTCCCGTTCCTTAAACCATCTCCCCTCTTCTCTTATGCCACCTCCTAGGCCTCAAAATGCCTCCCCAAACATTTACACTCGACTCCCTCTCTCCTGACCTTTAAATCCTTTCTAGAAGAACCTGCCTCTTGGGTTAGGTTCCACCCCCCACACACACTCCTATACATTCCTCATTTATCCATATCCTTTTACCATCTTACCTTCCAGGAACTCTCGTGGCCCCTAAGTTAAAGCTAAACACGTACCCATCAGCAAATTCTCAGCTCCACGAATGTATCCCTCTCTCCCCCAGTGTTCGCCTCTCCTTTGTCTGCCCTGGATTGATAGCCCTTTGGGGGCGGAGTCTTGTCCCTAACAATGACTGTGCAGTGGCAGGCACATTGCTGGTGCTAGATTATTATTAGTAGAACAGGAAAAGACAGACCGTTTTCACACGGGTGGCCCCACCCACCGCTGGGTGTGCGGTGGGGGGGCACGTCCATGGAAATGGGCTGCCGGGGGGGAGATGGGTGTGCACCCGTGTGAACACCACGGACAGCAGGTGTTTGTGCATGCGCACTCCCGGCGCACACCCACCTACACCCACCACCCACCCATGGGGTCATCCGGAAAACCAGAGGTGGCCCCATGGGTGGAGGTGGGTGTGTGTCCATGTAAAGGGACACACACACCCCTCCCCCCACCACAGCCGCCACCCTTCCCCCTCACCTCCCGTCCATGTAAAAATGGCCATAGACCTTTTCCAGTAATTAATTCTCTCAATGAGTAAAAGCAGACATGGTGGTGGCCCGTTATGGACCACTTTTCCATGCTTTGGCCTACAAGCCACCGGTACATCTGCTGAGGGGCAGCCAGATGTTGGCCCAGGATTGACCCTGGGTGTGTTGGAGGCTAGCCCAGGCTCTGACCCCTGGATTAGCTCCAGGTCACAGCCTGGGCTACAGTCTGCCCAATACGGGCAAAGCAGACCACAGTGGGCTATCACGTCTGCTGTGGCTTGCCATTACCTGGATAGGATCAGATCCACCATGGCTTCCCGTCATGCAGGGGGGGCAGGCAGCAAAGGGGCAGGGCCAGCCAGCTGCACGTTTGTGCATCTCTCCACCCTCCTCAGCAGCCTGGTCAGGAGAACATTTGTTGGGCGGCCCAACCCAGTCCAGACTGTGTCCACCACGGCTTCCCGTCTTGACCCGTGTAGGGTCTGATGGTGGTGCACCGCCATCACATTTGTTTCCACCCAGTGAGTTTCTGTGTTCTGTGTTACTTGGGGATAGTAGCAAAAACCTTTACCCATCCCATTCCAAGTCAACTTGGCCAGAGGCACTTTTCACCAATTACATCTGGTGAGAAGGTTCTGCCCCTATGTCTCCGACTCGGACCTTGCCACCATCATCCATGCAATAATCACCTAAAGGGTAGATTACTGCAACGCGCTCTATCTGGGGCAGTTTGGAAGCTGCAGCTGGTGAAAAATGCTGCGACCCATCTCCTGACCGGGCCGCAATTTCAGCGGGTTCGAACGGACTGGCGGGCATTCTCAGCAGCTGCACCGTTGCCTTGGAATGCTCTCCTGGTGGAGAGCCGCCTCAGTCCGAATCTCCTTGCCTTCCAATGAAGTTGTAAGACCAGGCTCTTCCATCAGGCATTGGGGGGGGGGGGGGCGCTACGGGAGGTTGTATGGATTTTTATGCTTTGATTTATGGTTTTGTATTTTTTTTACTTTTTTGTAAGCCACCCCGAGTCATCTTCGAGCAAGAGGGATGGGGTAAAAATATTTATAATAAATAAACTTGTGGTGCTGGGTGACCTACTGCCATCTCTCCCAACGTGTGCCCTTATCCTACCTCACACCTGGAGCATCCGCATCCACCATCTTCTCTGCGGCTTCTGGGGCCCCAAGTAGGGGTTTCTTCAGTGGCGTGTCTGCCGGCACCACCGGCCGCAGCTGTTACACCGGTGGGGGCTGGGAGCCAGTTGGGCTCGTCTCCTCCCCCCACAGCACTGTCCATGGCTCTGCTTGCTCGCCCGCTGTCGGGGCTGGGAGCCAGTTGGGCTCACCTCCTCCCCCCTCCATAGCACTGTCCACGGCTCCACTTGCTCACCCGCTGTTGGGGCTGGGAACCAGTTTGCAGGGACTCCACCCCCCTCCCAGAGGGAGAGGGGGCGGGACCACCATCTTCCCTGCAGCTTCCAGGGGCGGGGCGTTGGCCCCAGTTAGGGTTCCTCAGTGGCGTGCCTTCAGAGGGCCCTTGGGTGTGGCCCTTGGTGGGGGCCTGGGTGGGCTGGGGTGTGGGGTTCTATCTGTTGGCAGTGAATTGTGAGGAGGGCTTTGTATTGGGGATACTTGTTTTACAGGGGGGATGTGTGGGAGGTGACTGGGGGTGGGGGGTTCTTTAATTTATAGTGGGTTTGTAAGGGGATGGGGAAATTGGATTAGGGAGGGTTCAATTTGGGAATGGATCGGTGGGAACCCTCCCCTTGACTGGGGCAGGACACAGCCATTGGGGGCGTGATGGGGCGTGGGTGGTATGGTCCATACGTATGTTCGAACTGGGCGGCAGGACAGGTGCTTAATATCTGTTCCCCACACCACCCCTCTAGCAATGGGGCAGGTGGTTCTGGATGAGAGGGCCCCTGACCATGTGTTGATGCTGGTGAATGCGAGGTCGGTAGCAAATAAAGCAACAATGGTCCAGGAATTGATCCTGGACCAGGCAGCCGACCTCGTGTGCATCACGGAAACCTGGCTGGACACAGAGTCAGGGCCTATCTTGGCTGACTTTGTTCCAGCCGGGTATTCCGTGAAGTATCAACCACGGTCAGAGGGGTGGGGTGGGGGCGTAGCCATGATTTTAGGGGAGGGTTGGGTTGTTCGGAGGTATCCGGTGCAATCCATAATGGGGGTTGAGGGTCTCCATCTGGTGTTTGATGTGGCAGGGGACAATTTGGGAGTTCTGCTTGTATACCATGTGCCCACCTGTATGGTGGCCTCCCTGCATGTTCTAGCAGATCTGGTGTCAGGAGTGGTGTTGCGATCCCCGAAGAGGATAGTCTTGGGGGACTTCAACATCCACACTGACACCAATCTTGGGAGTGCAGAGCGTGAGTTCATGGCCGCCATGGCAACCATGGGCCTGTCCCAGAGGGTCAGCAGCCTGACACACCAGGGGGGACATACCTTAGGCCTTGTGTTTTGCACCAGCCTTGAGGTCGGAGGTCCATTGGTGGGGAGATATCAGCTGTGCTCTTGTCATGGACGGATCATTACCTCCTTCAGGCCCCTCTCCTGGTGCACATTTGCCCCTGGAGGGGCGTGGAACCTATTTGAATGGTCCACCCCCATAGACAAATGGAACTGAAATGGTTCTGGGAGGCTTTCGGGGATATACCCTCTGATCTGGACGGCTGTCCCATCGATGGCCTCGTTGAGCTGTGGAACGTCTTGCTGACTGAGGCCACTGGACGGATAACTCTGAGGCGTCCACTTCCCAGGTGGTAGCACTGCAGGTCTCCCTAGTTTTTGGAGGAGCTGTGGGTGCTGAAGCAGGAGGGAAGGCAGTTGGTGCGATGGTGGCATCGTTCATGTGCTGAAGCCAACCGGTTGCGGCACAGAATGAGTTTACAAGCTTATGCTGTTGCTGTGCAGACAGCAAAGAAAGAGTTCTTTGCTGTCCTTATAGCGTCCGCTAAATCCCATCCAGTCGAGCTGTTCTGGGTAGTGTGGGGGCTGGTCAGTCTGGCCTCCCTCCACCTTGGAGTGGAGTCATCTAATGCCCACTGTGACATATTTGTGGATTATTTTGCAGATAAAATTGCTCGGATTCACCATGAGTTTGACGCTGCATTTTCTGCAGTAAGGCAATTGAAGGTTGTGGAGGCCCGTCCTTGTCCTTGTTTGTGGGATCAGTTTCAGTTGATGACCCCTGCCGATGTGGAGGATGTTCTTGGGGCTGTCAGGGTCACCTGTTGTAAACTGGACCCTTGCCCATCCTGGCTGGTTAAGACCTGCCGGGAGACGATGGGCCTGTTGCTGGCGGGGGTGGTCAATGTCTCCCCTAGGGAGGGCAGGGTGCCGGGCTGCCTTAAAGAGGCGGTGTTGCGACCCTTTCTCAAGAAACCATTGCTTGACGTTGACTCCCTTGCCAGTTATCGGCCGGTCTCTAACCGTCCCTTTTTAGGGAAGGTTATTGAGCGGGTGGTGGCCCAGCAGTTGCAGGAGCATCTGGATCATGTCAGTTTTCTTGATCCCTCGCAGTCGGGGTTTCGTCCAGGATATGGCACCAAGACTGTGCTTGTGGCATTGGTTGACGATCTTCACTGAGAATTAGACCAGAGCCGTTCGGCCCTGTTGATTCTATTAGATCTGTCAGCGGTGTTTGATACCGTTGATCATGAGAAACTGGTGATGCGCCTGCGGGACCGTGAAGGGGTGGGCAGTATGGTTCTTGACTGGTTCCGCTCTTTCCTGGCTGGAAGAACTTAGTGAGTGGTACTCAATGATTATTTTTCATCACACCGAGACCTCTTGTGTGGAGTCCCGCAGGGCTCTGTTTTGTCCCCTCTCCTGTTCAATGTGTATATGCAGCCGCTTGGTGAGGTGGTCAAGAGATTTTGCGTGAGGTGTCATCAATATTTCATTTCATTTCATTTTTAATTTATATTCCGCACTCTCCCGCCTAAGCGGTTCGAGGTTTGCTCACAACAAATGAAATATACATAAACATAAATCCACATAGGATCACTAATCAAAACAATCAATGAAAAAACACTCTTAATTAATACAGTTAAATAAATTCAGTATAATAATTAACAAAAACCATCCCATCCCCCTACTTCTTACAATCTCAAAATTTAATATTACATTCTCAGTAATTAATTCCTTCCATCCACCCGTCTTATCCCCCGCTCTGCTGCCACCAGGGAAGGGGCCACCCACTCATCCCTCTTCCTGCTTTCACCAGGAAGGGGGGAAACCCTCAGCAAGTTATTCTCTTAATACAAAACATTATATAATTAAACAAAATATTACACTAAGCAACTAAACAGCAAACATCATTCCCCTCTTATCTAACAACTTCAATATCTGGTCACCTTCACTAACTCCTCCCCATCCCCCTCCCACAGCGAGGGTCCTCCTTGTACCCTCATGCTGTCACCAGGAGGGCACGTACCCCTACGCCTCAATTCCCCTGCCCACCAGATATCAATAATATTCGGTTCCCTCCCCAGCCCCCTGCCAAAGGGCCACGCCAAAGGGCACACCCCTTTGGCACATGCCACCGGCACGGCCATCGGCCGCCCCCTGCCTTTGTAGGGGCGGCCCGGAAGTCGGCTTTCCCCAACCCCGCCCCCTTGATGACAACAGGGGCGGTGGGGAGAGGGGACGAACACCCAAGCCCTCATCAGTCACATCTTCAGGGGCATGGAGAGGGAGGGGTCACTCACTCCGGTCCTTCACCTCCTCCTCCAACGGGGATCTCAAATACCACTTGCCACCGCACAAATATTCCAAAGGGGGGGGTTCCCGCACCCACTCCTCTGACTCGCGGCATATCCTCCACCCGACATATTTCCCCCAGCACCTCCCCTCCAGTGTTCCGACACTCCCTTGAGGCTAGGGCTGGACCACATGCTGCTAGTCTCATTGCCTAGGAAAGACTGGATCCCTCTGGTTCTCCAGCCTTCAGTACCTTGGCGAGCATAAAGCAGAGCAACTTCTTCAGGAAGATGTTGCTACTTCAGTTCCCTAGCAAAGACATATGCTGATGACATCCAGCTCTACCTCTTTTTTTCATCAGACCCAGGCCCGGCAGACTCAGTGCTTAACGGGTGCCTTGTGGCTGTGGGGGATTGGATGAGGGTAAACCAACTGAAGCTGAATCCCAACAAGACAGAGGATGTTGGTGGGTAAGGCAGCGGTGGTAACAGCCCCCTTCATTGATGGGGTCTGCCTTCCGCTGGTTCCCCAGGTACAGAGTCTGGGGGTGCTCCTTGACTCACAACTCTGCTTGGATGCTCAGATGGAGGTTGTGGCAAGGAGCGCCTTTCGCCAATTACATCTGGTGCGTCGGCTTTGGCCGTATGTTTCGGACTCTGACCTGGCCACCATCATCCACGCCTTCATCACCTCTTGGCTTGACTACTGTAACACACTCTGCATGGGGCTACCTTTGGTGACGGTACAGAGATGGCAGCTGGGGCAGAACATGGTGGCCCATCAACAATGTTTTGGTCAGATCAGGATGTCCACCTGGCATGAGAAAAGGCCATTTGGAATGACAAGGGTTAC
The DNA here is from genome assembly GCA_003113815.1 of Sphenodon punctatus. Taxonomy (NCBI): domain Eukaryota; kingdom Metazoa; phylum Chordata; class Lepidosauria; order Sphenodontia; family Sphenodontidae; genus Sphenodon; species Sphenodon punctatus. The sequence goes on along the minus strand of QEPC01014492.1, from coordinate 6,449,301 downwards.
ACCCATTCTGGAGCTCAGCTAAACTCACAAATGTGGAAGCCCAGATTCCAAGCCTGACCCTATTGAAACCAACGGAAAGAGGTTTTCTCGTTTCCACAGGCATTGGGTCAAGTCGTTGGTTATCCATCCTAGAAGTTTCCTATACTTGGAACACCAGAGTCCTAATCCTTCCAAATTGAGCAGGAAATCTCCCCTGCCTGTTCTACCTATTTTGGATTTTGGACAGTGACACCTCGGGGTGTGGAGAAGGGTCGATACTTCTGACATGCAGAGAACAGTGGCTGCTGATTTATCACGTCTGGTATCTTGGACATTCTGTGCCCAAAGACCTCTCGGGACTTGAACAAAGTCACAATGCAACAACCAGCATGCTGTTGCAACGGTGACTTAATAGTTTATCTGCATTTTTACATCAAGTGCTATAGTCATTTAAGGTACTGGAGAACAATACAAAACATGAGAATGTTCTGTGCAGTGTCTTATGCTCAGACTGTTCTCTGAGGGGACGGTGAGGAGAACAGAATTTTGACTTCTGTGAAGCCACTGGCAAAACTTCAGTTGACTTCTGGAGAGCCAGGACCTCAGCTTGGTTTCTATATAAAGCCTCATGGTTCCTTGCTCCAGCCACAGTGAGTGCCGGCTCCAGAAGGCTCAAGGCTACCATCGAAAACCAATCCAGTCCTCCTGACCAAGGTAAGGGCATTGGATGGCATAAGATGGGTACTAGACAAAGGAGAGGTGCATTTCCAACGCGACACACCAACCATCACTGAATGTATTGCTACAGACATCTGCATTGGTATTTCTTTCTGGCAAAGTCCTTGGCTTTGGGTAAACTTCATAATTGTAAGCTTTCTGGCAGGGACCGTGTCTATCTTGTTTTTTGTAAAGTTCCAGGTACATCGCTGGCGCTATATAAATGCTAATAATAACAACAACAACAACAACAGAGATAGATTAGCGACATTGTGGTTACAATGGTACACCAGAAGACTAATTTTTGTTACATCTGCCTACTTTGTTTTGGTAGCTCTTATGGTGCTGTCAGAGGTTATTATTATTATTATTATTAACAAGCATTTATATAGCACCAGCAGTGTACCTGGCACTTTACAAAGTAATAAAATGGACANNNATGAGAATGACAGCAGGCAGGTCCATGTGGCAAGGTTGCGGGGTCGGGCCCCTAGAAGTTGCAGGGCAGGCGTCAAATCCACAGTCCAAGGTGTGGTCTGGCTCATAGTCGATTCCGGGCTCAGGGTCAAAAACCAAGCACTCACTCTGTAGGCCAGGGCAGGGTCCAGGGTGAGAGATGTAAGGCCAGTAGGCAGGTAAACTGAGTAGGCCAACAGGCTAGATAGGAAAGTAGGCTGGGAAGGCAAACAGGAAGTGGCGCTGTAGTGAGACAGTACGGTTAACAGTCTGTGTGACAGACTGCTCAGATGAGGGGGTGTGGCACGAAGGGGAAATAAGTACAGGCAATTCAACAGAGCGTCCGGGTTTTGTGAACACTTGTGGTGCTGGATGCCCTACTGTCATCTCCTGCAACTTGTGCCATTGTCCTACCTCACACATTGCACCTCTAATTATGACCCGTTGTGTGTAGGGATGGGCGAACGTGGTTCAGAAGTTCGGATCGAACTCGGTCTGTTCGGTCGACCGAACCAAACTTCCGAACCTAACTCGAATTTCAAACCAAACCGAATTTCCGAACTCCATTCTGTTCGCCCATCTCTAGTGGCAACACATACCAAAAAACCTGGTTTTGAATGGCCGAACTTGAGTCGGAAGTTTGGAATACAACCGAGCTTGGTCTGTTCGGTCGACTGAACCGAACTTCCGAACCGAACTCAAATTTCAAACTGAATCGAACCAAATTTCCAAACTCCATTCTGTTCGCCCAGCTCTAGTGGCAACACATACCAAAAAACCTGGTTTTGAATGGCCGAACTTGATTCGGAAGTTCGGGATTCGACCGAACTTGGTCTGTTCGGTCGACCGAACCGAACTCGAATTTCAAACTGAACCGAACCGAATTTCCGAACTCGAATTTCAAACCAAACCAAACCAAACCGAATTTCTGAACTCTGTTCTGTTTGCCCATCCCTAGTTGTGCATTTCTCTTAAGTGAGTGATACCGGAGACAGGATGCTGGGCTAGATGGACCACTGGTCTGACCCAGCCTTGCACTGCTTATGCTCCTGTGTTCTGATCGTTATCTTCTGACAAAATTTTATTTTGATACCCATTCTTCCTATTATTCAAACGTGTTTAGCAGAGATCAAGTGATAATGTAGAAATTGCATTGATAATCCTTGGATCCTTCTGGCTTTTCTGTCCTTTTCTCTCGATTATCAGAATTTGTCTTAGACATTTATGTCTTTTTTGATATTATCAATTATGAAAATTAAAAGAACGCAGTGTTACGTGAGGCTGTCTATATTAGCATTTCCTGGCACTGGTCGTGGAATGATTCCAGTGAAAGCTCTTCGGGGCGGGCAAGAGGCTGTGATGCTTCTTTTAGAGAAGATATAGAATACTATTATTAATTAGGGGTGGGAATTTCCATTTCAGGTAGAACCGAAATGGTCTGAAAATGGCCATTTCTGTTTTAAAGCCATAAACCAAAAATGCAGTTCTGTTTCAGCTCTGACATTTCAGGTTGCCTTTTTCATTGATCCATTGAAATCAATGGAAGAAAAAAAAAAAAACAGAAAAAATATCAATGGGGGGGGGGAAAAAAACAACGAAATTATATCCAAAAACCTAGAACCAAAACCCAAAAAAACCAAACTGAAATTCCACCCCAAATCGCATCCCTTTTAATTATGTTAAATAAATAAGGATTCCTGCCCATCATGAAAGACTGCTTAGTTGCAGTCTGTGAGAGTCCAAATTAGAGCTGATAAGAGTAATTTTATTTAATTAATTAATTATTCTTATTTACAGGGTGGCTTACAATTTATTTATTTTTCTATAAAATATAATATAAGAACATTTAAAATACAACGCCCCCCCAACCCAACCCACTCCCATCCTCCAACAGCATCCTGCCTAATCCCCCTCCCTATCCCCCAATTTAGTACCCATTGGGTACTAATAAACACCCTCATTTTCTAGTACAGTGTCTGGTATCTGAAAGGCTACCCAGACACCAACCGGCCCGGGTACTTGAATAACCCCCAAAAAATCAATAATTTTTGTTACCAATGTACCGGCTTTCCGGTTGTTACCGATCGGTAAATCAGGACAGGAAACCAGAAAATCAGGACAGGAACTCAAATTCAGAACCAAAAGTCGATATTCCAGGAGCAGAAGTCAATATTCTGGGACATCAGTTACCCAAATTGGGCACTAAGCAAGTACCAATCAATACCTGAGCATTGCGGGGTGATTCAGACCCCAGAAATTCGACTTGTATGCCTGTTTTTGTGAGTACTGGTTTCAGCTCTAACCAGAATGCTTTGTGGGAGTCAGTGGGATAGACGATAACATAGTCTCCTTGTCTAAAAACGTGAGGCCTTCTCTTTACAATGAGTGAAGCGTCCCCTGGCTCCAGTGAGAGCTTTGCCGGAGCAACAAATGTCAAGATTTGGCCCCGACTCACAAAGCTCTGAGTTCTCCCAGCAGGGACATGAGACTTTTCCATCCCACAGTGACATCGCACTGATTCTTAATTTTCCTGGCAGGTGTCAAGAGCTGAAAGATGTGGACAATTTTGGGACTCTTCTTCTGCGGCCTGCTGAGCCCGTCTCTGGAAAACCCAGCCCCTGGTATCTTGGCTTCTTTCAGCCAAGGAGCCATTTCCAGGAGTAAGTGAGCGTCTCTGCTTGCCTCGAAAGCGTGAGATGGCGAGAGGGGAAGCAGCCCTCTGACCCCTTTTGAGGAGTCTTGCAGCTTGTTCACGGGGGTGGGGGGAGAGGTTGTTACTCAGGAGGGACAGGATAAAATACGGGGGCTGCCCTTTCCCCATGACCCCGCTCTCTCAGAGTCATCCGCCCCATGGTCCTAGAGATGGTTGTGTTTGGGGTTTTATTGGGAGGGAGTGGCCATTGTGGGGGCCACAGAAGAAGAGAAGCTAGTGGGGTCTAGGGCAGTTGTCCCAAGTCACCCTGTGATAAAGCCAGCCCTGGGCCTAGCAGAAAAAGTGCCCCACAAGCAAACAAGCCACTCAGGTTTGGTTGCTAACTTGATCCCCAGACCCTCAGTTAAATCTGCCTCTGCTGTCCAGGTTAGGGACAGGATTAGGCCAGAGTGCATCCATGACACAGCACAAAAGTGGGTGGCCACCTATGCAAATATTTAAGGAACATTTATGAGAAATACATATTGCAGGGCCTGCATTGGCATCTACGGCCTAACGCGCCCACCAGGTAGCGAACTGGTTCCTAGCATGCAGTGCTTGCTGGGTATTTTCAGTGTGCTATGAATAGAAAAGTGCAGGTTAGTCATTACGAAGACACGGTCCTTCCCAGGATGCTAAACCAGGGACCAGTCCCCCTTCGTCTATGTGAAGCACAAGCACCCAAGGTTCTGTTCCAGTGACCCACCTGTATCGGGACAAGCCCATGAGCAGGGGCGTAACGTGGAAGAGGTGAGGGAAATGAAGAGGTCACTCTGCTGTTTCATTACTACAGGCATCATGAGGAAGCAACAGAAAAAAGTTGCTCCTGTGCCACCCAGGTCCCCACTGACATTTGAATTTCCCAGCAGTGGAGGAGAGCAGGGAGCCATCTCCATGGGCGTCTTTAGACATCACAAAGATTCGGTGTCAAAACCACTAAGCACAAGTTTGGCCATTGTGTGTAAGAAGCACCATAACAATTCCAACACCAATTTGGCCCCCCCGGTGAACACGCGATGTGAACATCATTACATCACAAGGACAATTTAATTTGCGTGTTCCGGCTGAAAGTGTGGCCAACGTTGTGTCTAATGATATCGTGTGGCGTGTTAGCAGGTACAACACGGGGAACGAGGCAGCAGCGCTTGCGTGCTGAGATCGGGTAGCGAGCAAAGCACCAATTTGCCCCAAGATGGGCTGGGTGTCTAAGCAGCGCCACGTGGTGAACACAGGGCCAAACCGGTGTTTATATCAAGGTCAAAACACACATTCAGACGCCCATTGGCATTATGTCTAAAGACACCCCATGTCTCCAGCTGATGGGCAAATTTTAAGTGTCCAGAATTGCACTCTCCTTCACAGCCGTGGAAGCTCCAGATCTGGATCTGTCTCTGGTACCATCCATGCCTTCATCACCTCGAGGCTGGACTACTGCAATGCGCTCTACGTGGGGCTGCCCTTGAAAACTGTTTGGGGGGTTGCAGCTGGAGCCGATCACAATGGCTCACCTCTTGATGGGAGTTGGACACTGGGAGCACATTGCACCGGTGCGTCAGTCTGCACTGGCTGCCTACAGCATTCAGGGCACAATTCAAGGGGCTGGTTTAAATTTGACCTATATAGCCTGAAACAGCCAGGGCCTAGTATATATCTAACGAACCGCCTTCCTCTTAATGTCCCGCTGTGGCCTCTAAGATCAGCCAAGAGTCAGTGCCCTTTTGCAAGGTCCATACTACCCAGGCACGCAAAGAGGCATTCTCGGTGCCTGCTCCATGGCTATGGAGAAACTCCTTTCTCTTGGAGCCAAAGCCCTGGTTTGAGCATTTTCTGGAGTGTCCATTTATTTAGCCAGGCATTTAACAGGCAGGGATAGATATGGATAATAGACTGGGGTGGGTGGGTATAATAAGTAGGGATGGGACTATTGGCGAATTATCGGTTACCGGTTTTATTGGTATCGGATTAATCCAATATCGGATTTATTGGTATATCGGTTTTTTAACATTGCTGATTTTTTGGATCTTTAAAATTGCAGCCATTTTTAAAATGGCTGCAATGTTAAACAGCCAAAAAAATCGGCAGTGTTAAAAAAACGATATACCATACCGATATTATCAGTATTATTTGATTAATCCGATAGCCAGTTATCGGCATTATTGGATTAATCCGATACCGATATTATTAGGGGTGGGACTAAGTATTTTATGGATTTTATTTTGCATTTCATCCTTTTTATTATGTTAGGTGCCCTGAGCCTTAGGGGACATGGTGGGATAAAAAAATCAAATCAATAAATAAAATACTGAAATGTCAGGGAGGCGGAGCTGGTGGTGAAGGGGGCAGGCCTTATTCCTCCACTACTCATTGGCAAGTCATTCCAACTCCTGGGGTGAATGCCACAAGCCTATGGGGTCCTTTGGCCTCATGGAAACCTGTGCCTCAGTTGTTGCAGAGAGGATTCAGGAGAATGACCTTCTCCAAATTTATCTCAAGGCCATTCGCTTCCCAAAAACCCACATCGAAGGGGGTCGTCCCGGCAATGTCATCTCTGGGTAAGTGGAAAACAAGGCATTAAAGGTCTGATCCAAAGGCCACTACCATGGACAGGTATTTTTCCAGAAATTTCAAGTCCCTAGCTCAAGGTCTAAAGCAGCAGAGAACACCCCGTCCTCAGTAAAATGAAGTTTCTCCTAGGCTCTGTGCTCCAAAACTACCTAGTCTTCATGGCCAGAAGGGATCATCTAGTCTGACCTTCTTCATACGTTGGCCCATGTGATTTGAAATCTGTGCTCGATTTAAATTACAGGTGAAATTAATATTTGAACAAAATGAATTCATCAAATCCGACTTATTTGAATTCACCAGGGGGAAGCAGATTCAGAGGTCATATCCAAAACTCTTTGTTTGCAAAATTTGCCCCCGTTTTCACTTCATTTATTCATCAACTTATTACCTGTTTATTTGTTATTTGATACTTTGATGATTCCTTTATTTGTTACTCCGTGCACTGATCGCTTTATTGACTTTACAGTTTAAACCAATTGGTGACTTTGTATTCCCAAATATGATTTGCCCTTGGATGGCTCATCAAATATCTGAATAATGACTCAACACCAAAACAATCTCTCTACCTCCATTTATTTGGTTATGTCGGTCACGTCTGGGTTTTTTGTTATTTCGGTGACTTTGTTCAGGGTGCAAGAACGCTAATAATCCCAAAACAAAGTATCCAAGATTCCAAGGTGATCAAGCTAAGCAAAAGTGACATTTATTTGTCCCCCACCCTAGGAAATCCCTCCCCAAAAACTTGCTTTAGATTGGGAGCTCCTCAGGACAGGGTCCTGATTCTAATCATGACTGCTGCTCAGTTCTAATCATGACACTGCTGGTTCCCCTGAAAAATACATTCAGGGGAATCAGCAGTGGGTCCAAAAAGTACCTGGAGAATAAGTCAGTCTTTGGGTGCTTTTTAAAGGCAAGGAGGGAGGGACTGAGACGGACCTCGGGAGGGAGTTCTGCACTGAGGGGCCCGCCAGAGCAAAGTCCTGATCACCCAGTGACTTAGGACACAATGACGGGACCCTCAAACAGCGGGTGGTTTCTGAGCATAGATAACCAGCAGGGTGAAGCTCCAGGAGCAGGTCTTGAATACAGCCAGGGCCTAGACCGTTCAGGGCCGTGAAAATCAGCAGCCTAATCTTAAAATCAGTCCATCCATGCTCAGTACAGGCAACCAAGGTAGAGAACACAGGGCGGGCCTAATATGACTACGGCTGCCCGGAGCAGGAAGCAGCCGTGTTCCGAACAAGCTGCAAGCAACAGGGAAGCACCTCCGGAAGCCCACAGAAGAGGGAACTAGAAAAATCCAAGCCTCGTGTTCACCAGGGCAGGCAAGGGTCACCGTGACACAATCAGTCTGGGATAAACAAGGGAGTCGTCCCGTTAAAGCTTTACGGCTGGGGGGGCCACCTATGTAAATGATTAAGGAACACTTATGAAAAATACATTGGCCTTAGGCGCCAATGCAGGCCCTGGAACATGTATTTTTCATAAGTTTTCCTTACAAATCGGCATAGGTGCCCCCCCCTTTTACGGCCTTTCCCCCTTTTCTCTTGTCAAGGAAAGAAGCAACTCCCACAGGCAACACCTAAAGGTTTTTGCAACCAATCCCAGGCCTTTATGCAACAAGAACGGGTTCCAATGGGGTGGAGGGTGCTGCTCTTTAAATGACCTGCTGGCTAGACCCTGGCCTCCATCTGAATCCCCCCCACACACACACACACAACCCCACTCCTGCTCTTGCTTCCCAGGCTGCAGGTCATCAGCGTTCAACAACCTGTATTATCGGTCAAGTTCCTGACTGGAAACTTCACCCTGATCATCATCAGCACGAGGCTCGAGCTCAGCGGGAAATGGTGAGTCCAGGCCGGCGGCTCGGGAGCTTCCGGAGTTTCATACAATCTTAGAGTTGGAAGGGAGCCCAGAGATCCTCTAGCCGAACCCCCTGCTCGGATGCAGGAGGACGGCAGCTACAACATCCCTGACAGGTGTCTGGCTGTCCGGTCTCTGTTTGAAAACCTCCAGCAATGGGAGAGTCTACACCCTCCCGAGGCAGCTTGTGCCATCGCCAAACAGCTCTTACTGTTAGGTTTAGGAAGTCTCTCCTAATATTAACCCAAAAAATCTCTTCCTGTCACTTGAGTCCATAGTTTCTAGCCCTGCCCTCTGTAACAATGTAGAACCGTTCCTTGCTGCCCTCCTGCCCTTTAGACCTTTGAAAACTGCTATCATGTCTCCCCTCAGTCTTCTCTTCGCTAAGCCAAACATACCCAGTTCCTTCAACCGCTCTTCATCAGACTTGCCTCCCAGACCCTTTTATCATTTTTGTCACCCCCCTCTGAATCCCCTCCCATTTGTCAATGTCCTTTTGAAACGAGGCGCCCAAAACGACACCATGCTCCAGGTGAGGCCTGACCAGTGACCTTTTTATTACCTTTCCTACCTTCCCTGAATTGCAACAGTGTCACATCAGGCCAACCCAAAACAAAATTTCCCCTTTTGTGGGAGATTCAAATACTTTGAATTTTGGGATCAAATATCAAAATACTGGGAGACTGGATGAAATTTCCATCTTTTCGGGCTGCCCTCCCCTCTCTTGGGATGAGCCATGTTGGAGGACACTGAACCATAACCGGTGTCTCACCTGAGCCTGTTTCTTTAGTGTGTTCGGCAATAAGAAATATCGGATTGACATCTCGGTGGATGTGAGCATCCGTACAAAAATCCAGCCCGTGAACTATGCTTGGGGTATCAGCTTTCTCCAGCTTGAGGATTGTCGGAGTGTTCCTGACTGTACCAAAGTCATCCTCCATCCACGGTAAGGTCAAGTGGAGTCCGCCACCAGCCGTAATGACCTCCAGCGTGCGATAGAGCCTCTCGCTGCTCTTGGAGCTTGTCTGCATGAAAGATTTGCTATGGAACCCATGGCCTTTGCTCCATAACAGTCGGGTTTCAGGGACCGTACAGATGGCCTGCTCTGTAGCAAATGCAGCGGTTTGTGGCCACAATCCCATAGTTACTTTCAAGCCTGTTAGTCTTGTAGAAGACCATGGCTGTTTTTACACGGATACTAACCTGTATTTAAAATCCCAGATTCTTAATCCTGGGTTCCTGTTGACATGGACATGTACAACCCGGCATAATCATTCATCCGGGATATTTGTTTTATTTATTTATTTATTATTTATTTATAATAGTGTTCATGGCCAATACAGGTTTAGACTAACATGGATGACTGAAAAATCCCATGGTGCTTTATTGCTGAATTCCATTGCTGCCTTCTGCTATGAGCTTGGTTCCTCTTTAGAGAGGTCTTTGAACGATCCCACGGCGAATTGATGCACCAGGTTCAGGGGAAGAGAAACCAAAACTCTGATTTCCTGGCCAGAGCCACAGAAAGCGCTGACGACCATAGAGAGGTTCCTGGATAGAGAGGACGTTTGCTCTATCCACTAATCTCTATGCTCAGTTTGAATTTACAGTTTACATGAATGTTAATCCGGGTTTATTTAAACTCGGATTAAATAAATCCTTGAAGATGAGGATGAAATAAACCCAGCTTCAACCTTAACCCGTATATTTTAAAGTAGGATTAGATGTTTACACAGACATTTAAACCTGGGTCGAGAGACCTTGGGTGAAAACAGACATGGCGCTAACCCCCCTTGGTGGTTATTTATGCATGTTTCAGGGCTGCATAGGGCACCAATACAGCCCTGCAACATGCATAAATAACCACCAAGGGTGGTTAAAGGGTGGTTAACGTCATGTCTGTTTTCACCCGTTATTTCAGATTTAGCATCCGTGTAAAAACAGCCCATGAATTTATCTCGGGCAAGTGGCAGTTTTCTCAAGGGCAGTGAATCCAAACACCAGTTGACCAGATTCAAAGCAAGGGGCAGATTGCTCGGGAAGGCCAACAGATGTGGAGCTGCTTAGCCGTTAGCAGTTTACACCAGAGAACTATGAGAAACTTACTCCAGAGCCGATATTTTACTTCTCTGCCCCCCTTAATCATCATCTGGGAGGTCAATCATTTCAGCATCAATCCATTCCCATTGGGGAAGCTCTAGGGCTGTGCACAAGGTCAAGTGTTTGTATATGTAACTGTGTTCTTAGTATTCACATTTATTTGTATCTTATCCAGGACGGGTTCACTGTATTTTCCCCTTTGCCACCAATGTGGAAAACACGTGAAATGGGAAGTGGGTTTATTCTATCAAACACATTTCCATGTAGCCCCTTCGTCCCCAACCAAAGCAGGTCATGCCATCGCCAAATTTTCAGGCATTTTTACTCTGCTTTTTTGCTGTTCAGATTTTTGTTTTGTATTTTTGGCCATTTCCATATTTTATTGGCCCCCTTCTTAGCCATTGCAAACGCACAATCGGGCAAATAGTGCCAAAACGATGGGACCAAAATACCAAAATGACCAAAACAAAAAAAAGGAAAAAGTCCCCCAAATGGAATAACCAAAACAGATATGCCATTTCAGTTCGACTAGTGTAAATTTGACGGGTTTCCCTGGGTGCCCATTTCAGTTCTGCTTAAGACTAAAGCTCCATTGGAATTAGGAGTTTTGCCAGCAGCGTCCTTTCCATCGCTGTCACAAAACCTTTATCAGTGGCCGTTTTGTCGGGTCATAGTTTGGTTGCCATTTTATTTTTTATTTTTTGCAGCTTACAGAACAGAAACGTGAAGTCTGTAATATCTCAAGTCCTTAAAGACACTCTTCCCTCACTGGTAAGTCCCTTGCAAAGAGCTCCTCCCATCTCTGCAGCTTGGTCCGCAATGGACAATGAGGATCTTACAACTCGCTCATTTGCTCGATTTGTTAGGAGGCTCTCCTTGTCACTCAGGCATGGAAACCAGTGAAATAATTTGTTATGGAGGGAAGTTGCATTCTAGCCTTTTCGCTTTGTTGCTGTTACTTGAGTACCTTCACAGATGGCATTTATTTATTTATTTATTTATCTATCTATCCCACCCTTAAAACACACACCAAAAAAACCCATATTCAAAATACACAGAATAAAATCAAATAAAATTCCCTAACCTCTAATCTATTAGAATGCACAAATAAAACCAAGCAAAAAGCAAGCAGACTCCCCTAATCTATGAATACCCCAATTCTATCCCCACCTGCCAAATACCGAGGCAAACAGAAGGGTCTTACATTGCCTGCAGAAGATGAGTCCCTGCCCCAGAATGCTTACATGCAAGTTGCAGACATAACACAGCAAGTGGCAAGCTTTCTATGTGGGCGTTTGGGGGGTGGGGGGGAGAAGGAAAAGGGCAGAGGAGGCTACGGTAATAAACCCGCAGGGTTGGTTAGTCAGCAGGGGTGTGACAAATACCGCATTTACAAAGACATGGCCTGGGAAGGAGGCAGAGGCCGGCATAACATCCGGTGCAAATGGGGTTTTGCCACGACAATACTCGCGAATGACAGGGCTGGATTTCAAGTACAGTGATTTGCGAGTATTGTGGTGGCAACTTTGTTCGCATGCACCGGACGTTACAACGGCCTCCGCCTCCTTCCCCCGCCGCATCTTTGACTCGCGGGAGTGATGCCGCCACCGCCACACCACCATACGGTGTGAGTGCAGCCAAAGGCGCATCGTTGGGTTTCGGCTTTCGTTTTTGTTTTTAAAAAACAAAAGATGAAAATGGAAACGAAGGAAATCCTACGAACCCTTTGCTTATTCATTTGTTTTCGTTACCTTAGTTATGACAACGAACGGTACCCCATTCGTTTTCATAGTTATTTAAACAATACAAAATTGCACACCCCTATTCCTCAGGGGGTTTCACTCTCCATCATAGATTTTAAGATCAGAAGGGACCATTGATAGCATCTAGTCTGACCCCTGTATATAGCACAGGCTGACTCAGTCCCCCTACCCCCCACCCCTTATTCTGTATCAAACCTGTATTTGGCTAAAGGATGGCTTTCAGAAGGGTGTCTAGCTGAGATTGGGGGCTTTAAGTCTTTTTCCAAAACTCCAAAATAAATCCTTGCTTCACCTGGAAGGACAGGGTATGAATTTGAATAAATAAATATGTAAATAGAATTATTTTTCTTCTGCTAGCTGATTGGCCCCTGCGATGTCCCATCGAAGTCATGGCCCTTACCCAACCCCTACTGGTTTTCACCCAACCTTATTTAATTAAAAAGCATCCCCTGACTGCCCTCCAATACCCGGCCTTCTTGCCCCCACCCGTCGGCACATTAAACCCCTGCCTTCCCAACCTTGAGTCTGTTTTGTGTTGCAGCTCTGTCGGGCAGTCGGCAACGCTTTCGTCTTTCTGAACATCCGGATTCTGAGCACTCTGAATGGTGAGCTCCCTCCATACGTTTCTCCTCCTTCCCTTGTGATCCAAATCAACAGCTGGGCTATTTGCTCTTCTGTGGCTCAACACGATCCCTCCAGCCCATGAACTCTACACCCTTCAGGACCCAGATGTACCTGGTAGGTTCAAGGATAAATTCCAAAGTGATGTCAATCCAAGTTACACCCCAGTGCCCAGATTTGGGTTCTGTAAGGGGAGCTCCAGGCAGAAAAACTCACACCCCTGAGGCTGGAGACAGAGTAAGAGTGTTTTTAACAGAGGTGTGTACCAGGAACCCACGCCATTATACATTTTCATTATTCGTTTTCCTTATTTAAATCTTTCGTTTTCGTAAATATCAACATTTTGTTTTTGATTTCCATTGGTTTCAATACAAAACACGTTTTTGGCTGTAACTTTTTTTTCCACGTTATATTTGGATGAAACATGGAGGGATTGCACCTCCAATGGATGGCATTAAAGAAAGATTGGATAAAGGAATCCGATTTTATAAGCAGTTGAATTATGTTATTTTGTAAACATCTGCATACACATTCCTGGCTGTAAAGTCTGTCTCCCATCTAATGTGGATGAAACTTGACACATTTATATCCCTCCCCAATTTTGCCATCTACGCCAACTTTCAGAAGGATTGGATAAAGGGTCCTGGTGGTATAAAGCAATTAACTTATAAATGTATGTCCGACTGTAACATCTTTGCAGTCCAACCAGTGTACATGAAATTTGGCAGGGATGTATCTCAAACCTTCAGGATCATCTCTGCCAAATATCAGAAAAATGTGATAAAGGGTCCAAATTTTATTAGCCTGCACATCATATGCAGAGAATGAGCCTCTGCCAGGGATTCTCTTACGTGTCACTGTTGTATAAGATCGGTTTGTGATGCCACTTGGCCAGCAGAAAGGTCAACCAAATATCCTCATTCTGTGCTGTGACCATCCCAACATCTCTCCCCCACTTGTTACTGGGAAGTCAGAAGCATCTGTTTAGGAAAGAGCCAATAGAGATTCTCTGATGTCCTCTGTCTCAGTGCTGCAGGATGTGATTGTGATGATAATTGGCCAGCCTAGATGTGTAAACTATGTCTCCGGAGTGCTGGGATGCTATCCCCAAAGTCCCTGTTATGTCCCTTCTATGCCTGCCTGAAGGCTGCCCCCTATGCCCGCCTCGAAGCCACTACTGATTGGTCCTGTAAAGATAGAAGCATGCAGTAATTGGTCAGTGCATGTCTGTTGGGTTGATCCCCATCCTCCCTCCTACAACCTCCCTCCCCCTGCCATGCCAGGTACCTGCTTCTGACTGACACTGCATGTGCTGCTATTTATCTGAATAATG
>QEPC01014492.1:6366587-6433700 GCA_003113815.1 Sphenodon punctatus | reverse complement strand
GAGCGGGGAAGGCCAGCGAGGAGGAGGTTACAATAGTCGAAGCGTGAGATGACTAGGGCGTGGATGAGAGTTTTGGCAGAGGAGACAGACAGAAAAGGGCAGATCTTAGTAATGTTGTGGAGGGAGAAGCGGCAGGATTTGGCCACGGAGTCAAATTTAAAATCCACCACACCAAGGTGAAAACCCCTCCATTTTGCAAGGTGACTGCATGCTGTATCTATCTGCTGCTGTCACTGTACTCCCAGAAATCAGAGCTGAAGAGGACACTGAAATCTGGTTATGCTGCACCATGGGATTTTGCAGTCTTCCTTGTAACTCCTAATTCGGATTAACCCATTCACACTGGAAATCAGGATTGATTCTTATTCCTGTTTAAAAATAATCATGTAAACAGTTATTCCTCCTGAATAACAACCCCAAATTAATGGATCTGGATTAAAGCCTAGTTCAGATTAACTGTGATCATGTAAAAACAGCCTAAATTATAGGCCAGCTGTCACTTACCCAATACTTCCAGCCAAAGGCAAGCTATCCCACTCTCTGAATGGCATGGTCTTTTCAGCTCTGATCTAGTGATTGCGGCGTAGCACGGGTGATGGGTGTCTTGGAAACACTTATTTACACACTGAATATCGTACTTACTCACATGAGCAGCGCAATCGCCCATCATCCGATGGTACAGTCTTGGAATCAGGACAGGAGGGATTTGGAAATGGAAGGAGTCATGTGTGTGATGATCATTTGATGCTGTAACACTCTGTCTCTCTCTACAGTGCTGCTCCCTTTTGGTGAGGTTGGGACGATCCAGTATCAGATGGCCAAACTCCCTTGGTTAGGTAGTCGATACATCCTGCTTGAGCTAAATGTAAGTACCAAATTAGGATAACAAAGCCTCAAGACTACCTGGGATTATTTTAGGAGGCAGAACTTGCCGCCAGGGAGCATCGTTAAGGGCGATAACACGACTGGGTGTAAAGAAGGAGGAGATAAATTCTTGGAGGGCAGGTTCATAAATGACTATTGGTCAAGCTGTTTGGGGGACGTGTCCTATAACTGTCAAGAGTTGGCAGGCAATGGATCACTCCTGTCGGGCACTTCTCCAAAGCAAGCAAAAGGTGGAGAATGCGGGCGCCACTATCACAGGGCGGGGGGAGAGAGAGATGGTGGAGACCCCTGTGTCAGGGATGGTTTGGGAGTAATAATCAATCCTGATCTTACATTTAAGGGCCCGCATTTAAGCCTTTCATAAAGCTCCCCTTCTCCTGTGCTGTAGGAGAAGGAAGGGGCTAGCTAGATTCTAGAGGTCCGTTCCAGCCAGTGGGATTCGGTAAGATCCAATTAATAAACCACAGAGAGAAAGAAAACCCCTCTGTATTCCTCAGAGCATGTAGGGTGATGATAAAAGAAACAGCTGCCCACAAATGACGGGCGATTGTTCCCTTTATTAGGTGGATACAGAGTGGGAGCACATATTTTTTATTTCATTTTTTAATTTATATCCCGCACTCTCTCATTTGAGAATGACTCTCATAGTTATCATAACACATAAAAATACATAATAAGCATAACACAGCAGCATAAAATCATTACAATTTCAACATGTCCATCCCCCAAAACATCAACCCTATATACTGTACAATAGAATACAACCCTCCCAACAACAGCTAATATATCATCCTTCAATCCAGTCATTTTCTGATAAATACACGCAGGCAATATCAGAGGCCCTGCCCTATCACTTCACACCTCCACCCTGCTGCCATTAGGGGAGGTCCCTTCTCCACCTCAACCCCTCCGCTCTCACCAGCGGGGAGAGCCCTCTCCTAAACAAAAACATATATCCCTCCCCTTCTGTCCTGCGACGGGGGGTTGAGCCCCATAACCCCCCCCCCCACATCGTCTCCAAAAGGGGGGGGGTTAAGCACAACCAACCCCCAAGTCCATCACCAATTTCCTCCCCTGACTCCGCAAACTTCTCCAGGGCCCACTACGACCGATCTCATCACCGCCAGCCCGCTCATTGCTGCCGCTGTCTCTAACCCTCTCAGCACCAGCTAGACCCGGAGCACAGGCACACCTCCCCGCCAGTGACACTCCAGGTGGGGAGGGACTGCTGGCACCACCACCCTCCATGAACCAAGAGAGGAGGGCTGATGACAAGTCCCAAAAAGAGGCCAACAGCAAGCCCTGCAGTGCCACATCGGGCAGGAAGATGATGGAAGGGGGGGGAACCACCAAGCCCCTTTGGAGCTCTCACCCCCCGACTGTCCGCTGCCACTGCTGGTCTCCATATTCCTGGTCCATGTCCCCCATGTGGTGGCATCCTCAAAATGGAGGATACCGCCATGCCGGCTAAGGCAAGTTGGCCAACACATATTCCTGCCATCTAATAGGCAATCGCTGTGGGGGAGAGCGTAGCGATGTGCTCCCCTGCTCCAGTGCTGGTCTATTTCAAACCAAGGAAGCACTAGGGATGTGCGAACCTGAATAGTTCGGTCGACCAAACCAAACTTTCTAACCAAACTCGATTTTCGAACCGAACCAAATTTCTGAACTCGGTTCTGTTCGCACATCCCTAGGAAGCACGTCCTGGCTTGACATAGACCAGCAGACAGGATGCAGTCAGCGAGGACCCCCTTCCCATGGCGCTCCTTCCAGCACAGGGAATGGGATCGGCAGGCTGTGAGTGTGGGCAACACCCGCATCCGTCTATTAAAAGCAAACACCTACCGGGTGCGGATGAGCAACACACAATCCTTGCACAGGCACAGCCCATGCACGAGGCTATGGGTTTGTTTGTTATTAATAATAGAAACATTGCGCTCGAAAGGACCTGGGGCCTCGCCAAGTCCAGCCCCCTGCACAGTTGCAGGATTTTTTTAAACAAACTATTGAGAGAAACAAAGTACAAGAAGAAAGGACGGCAAATACACAAGGTATAAACTCAGGCAAGTCAGACTCGCCAACAAAACTGAGTCTCATCCGCCCGAGTCACTTATTTTTCACCCCACCTCCTTGTGTTTCTTTCCAGGTTGTGATCCGGCTGAGAGGAGGTGTAATCATCACCCTTCCAGTTGTCTCTGACCCCTTCACACTGCCTCCCATGCCGAACAATGCTGTCTACTTGGGGCTCAGTCAACATTTCCTGGGCGCCTTGCTGTCTGTCCTAGTCCAAATCGAGCCTCAGATGTTTACCTGAACCCCTGATGTGGTGAGTATTGCGGTGACTGTGACCTCAACATCCATGCCGGCTGGAGACAGGACACATTTTTGCACTGGCTATGTCCACTGGTGCATCCCTCTGTTCTTGGACGACATGGGATGACCCAGTCCTTAGACAGACCAGAGTTGCTCCAGAGACTAGCCGGAAACATGAACTCCCCAGAAAGGGGCATGCATGCTTTGTGCACTCCAAACTTCCATTATATTGGGTGGGGAAACGGGGTGCTCCCAGGAAGAAGGACAAGCACAAAATGGCCAGAGAGGGGATGGCGAAGCTGGGAACCCATTGAAATGAGCAGCGGTTGGCGATATGGAGAAATGGGTCCTCTAGAAGCCACAAACCCAGCACTTCACAGCGCCGTGTTGTTTTATTCTGACAGTTCTCCGGCGCTGCCCAACTGACAAATGCCATCTGGGCACTGTTCCAGCACAAGGTGAGTCAATCCAACGTGTTGCTTTGGTATAAGATTTAGCATCTCTCGGTAGGATGGCAGCGAGGTGTCCTGGCATGGTGGTTCAGGGCTGCCTCTCCTCCCTTGCCTGACTCTGTACTAAGCCTGTCCCCTCTGCTCTGCCAGTGCTGGTCAAAGTGGCATACAGTCCCCTCATTTGTACAGCTCCTAGATAGGGCTGTAGCGGCAGCAGCTTTTACCACGCCGCAATCCCATTCCACCATTTCGGGATTGCCCACGCCACACCGCGGCTTTTCTGCCGACATTCCGCTAATTCTGCCGGCATTCTGCAAATTCGGAAACTATTGGAGAAATTGCAGAATTGTCAGAAACTGTCGGAAAACTGCTGTTCCACTATTTCGTGGTGCTGGCGGAATGGCGGAAGTAGCGAAAATAGCATGTTTCAGCTATTTCATGGTGCTGGCGGAATGGTGGAAGTAGTGAAAATGGCATGTTTCCGCTATTTGTGAAGCCTGTGGAAGTAGCAGAATGAAATTAGTGGAACTGCGGAAGTGGTGGAATGAAACTAGCGGAATGAAAGCCTCTGCCGCGCCATACCACTAATTGTGGAAACGCTGTTTCCGTCAGAAATAGCTACCGTTGCGACTTTCCACTACATCCCTACTCCTAGGCACAGCATCACCCGCCGGGGCTCAACGCCTTCTCTTGTGCTGTAATTCCCATAGCGGATCTTCTATTGAAATTCCCCTTCCCCTCAGACTGGAAAGGATGTTTGGAAAACACTCCGCACATAAGCGATCGGTGATGCTGGCAGGCTTTGGAAACCAGGGGGACAGCCCCTGGATGAGTACCTGGTAGCAGAACTGGGTTTGTTAAAGAATTGGATATGTTCTTCTTGGAGGACAAGTCCAAAATTCATTCTTTTTTTAAAAAAAAAAATGTATATCCTGTCCTATCCTCAAAGGCTCAGGGCAGCTCACAACACATATAAAATACAAATGTAAAATAAATAATTTAAACCCCACAAAACTAAAAAAACACCCCATCCCCCCCCCATCTATCCCTGCCCATTGAATGCCTGGCCAGACAAAAAGGTCTCGCGCTGCCTCCGGAATTCATGGCTATTAGCCAAGTAGGTTTGAGGAACGTAGCCTCTGACTGTCGAGAGCTGGGAGCAAACAGCAGCAAATGGATCACTCTATTGGGCACTTCTATGAAGTGATTAGATTGGCCACTGTCAGAGACAGGATGCTGGGCTGGATGGACCATTGGTCTGATCCAGTACAGCACTGACTGCGACAGTGTTGGAGACAGGATGCTGGGATGGATGGATCATTGGTCTGACCTAGTACGGCACTGATGGCGACACGGTCGGAGACAGGATGCTGGGATGGATGGACCATTGGTCTGACCTAGTACGGCACTGATGGCAACACGGTCGGAGACAGAATGCTGGGATGGATGGACCATTGGTCTGACCTAGTACGGCACTGATGGCGACACGGTCGGAGACAGAATGCTGGGCTGGATGGACCATTGGTCTGACTGCCTGGCACTTGTGTTCTTATGCATTCAGAGTTGGAGTCTCGCTGACTTAAACATGACACTGTGCCAGGGCTGTTTGTAGAAGTGAGATGGCCTCCAGTTCAACTTCTTCCTACCCCAATTGTCTCTCCAGCCCTCACCTTGTCCCAAATGCCCTGCAAAGTCGCTTCTGATCATCCGACTCACCGTGGTCAAGGCTCCGGTGATCATTTTGGAAGCAAGGAGAGCCACCATCAATCTGAACGTCAAGATCGGGGTGTCCAGTAAGAGTCCGAATGGAACCGTCCAAGTCCTCCTGGTGCTGAAGGCCGTGAGTAGCTCTGTGGATGCAGCCTCGCGTGTTTTGCTTGTCTACAACAGCCTCCCTGCCGGTGGTGGCTCCACCAGGAGGTGGGGGAGAAGCAATGGGAGGGGAGCAGCTGTTTTCTCTGCTACTGGTTTGGGGGGACGGGGGCTTGAGCCTTGCAGACATTTTGAAGGGTTAATCAATTTGGGGGGGTGGAGGACAATAGATTCCCTAACCCCTCTGGCACCTTCCTTGGTTCCAACCAATAGATTGCAAACGTGCCAATGAGGTGGGGAAGAGAGGAAAGTGATTACAAGCAATCAGCTGAGCAATGTACAATAATGAATTAGAGACCGGTCCCTGGCATGGGGAGGTGGCAGCGGGGCCTTACACTCTAGGATGGACAAGAGAAGGGAGGCTCTAGGGGAAGAGGAGAATGTAGTCGGGAGGGAGAGATACTATCGTTACACTGAGACACTACAAGTGTACATGATTATCTTTGCTACAGAGAATAAGGGAGTCCCCTAAAGGACAGTAGAGGGAGCATCAGTGAGCAGTCGGGGGGTGGGGGGGTGGAGAGAACTAGTTAGGGGGTGGTTCCTTTTGGATGAAAATCCGTTTTGTGGTTTTGTTTTGGTTTCCATTTTATCAGATTTAATTACAGATTCTTAGCACGGATTCGTATTTAAAACTATTAAAAAATTCATTCAATTTTGTATTATTATTATTTTTTTATTACTGCCCATGTGGAAAATAGTTTCCGAAGCGTTCTGCACATGCACAACCTTTTCCAAAATGGCGGCATCAGCATCACCGCCATTTGGGGAAAGGGCAGCTGGTCTGTACATGTTCAAATGGACACTTCACATGTGCGAACTGGCTCTCCTCGTTGCTGCCATTTTGGAAAAGGGCTTCACATGCGCTGAACGGTCCAGTAACCATTTTGTGCATGCGCGGTCATTTGTTTTATTTTAGAACCTAATCAGGCCTGTTGTTGCGCTGTTCTGGTTCAGCGTGGATTAATCCATAGCGGCCCGTTCTGAGCCATTGTGGAGTCATCCGAATCCAAACTTCCCACCTCTAGGAACTAGGGAAAGCGTGGTGGAAGAGGGAGGTTTTTAGGGGGGATCTCAAGGGTGGAAGGAAGGCAGCAGAGAGTTCCAGGCATCCAGGGCAGCTTCGGTGAAGCTGCTGCTGTTGTCGACATCACAATCAGCACCCTTCCCAGATGCCTTGACAGAGCGGATGGGAGATCTGAGGCCGGTTTGGGGTTGGGGGGGGGCAATCTCTCAGACTTTCTCAGTGCCGTTCAGCCAGGAGCTTTCATAGGTCCCTTGCTAGTTGGTCCCTGCTCACAACTCCCTTGCTCCTCGAACCATATCCATCCTGTCTCCTTTCCTACCCCAACCCCAGCCCTGGAAATACCTCCATTCTGCTCCCTCCCTCAAATCCCTCCTGAAAACCTACTTCTTCCTTCAGGCTTTCCCGAGCTTGTCATCCCCTTCATCTCCTCTAGTTCATTTTTGTTTTTTAATTACTAAAATGAACGAAGCCCCTTTTGGTTTAGTTATTAAATCATGAAAACAATAGGCCAGGAAAACAAAAGTGTCTGTTTTCATTATAAAAATGGCACCGATGCTGCCAACGCCATTTTGGAAAGGGCTGTGCTGTGCATGTGATTTGGCGGACATTTTTTGCATGCACTGTGTTTATTTTTAAAAAATTGATATTGATAACATTATTATTATTAATAATAATAATAATATTTAATAATAATAATATTTAATAATATTTTTGTTTATGAAAGCCCCTGAAAAAAAATGGTTTGGGGTTTTTTAGAACACAAACAAAGGCTGTGTCTTCTGCTGCACACCCCTAGTCACCTCTTGGATTCATTCCTCCGTTCTCCCCTATATCTAAGCTAAGTGCGTGCACCTGAAACCTCTCAACTAGGGATGTGCGAACAGAATGCGGTTTGGCTGTTCGGACATTTGGTTGGAAACCCGAGTTCGGGTTCGGGAGTTCGGTTTGGCGGAGTTCGGTTTGGCCGAACATTAGAAAATGGCGCTATCAATACCGACACCGAATTCGAAGATTTTTTTCAGAATCGGTATCATTTGGCCCTGAAACAACCCCTGGTCTCCACTCTTGGTGCCAGGAAGTCTGATCCTCAGCTGCCTCCCCCTTCCAGTCACGTTTTTCCCGCCCAAAGTCACATTTTTCCCACCCCCGAACTCATCCGAATTCACCCGAACATGACCGAACTGTTCAGCTGTTTTTGAGTTCGGTTTGGACGTTTGGTTCGGACATCCGAACAGACCGAGTTCAGTCCGAACTCCGAACCGCGTTCGCACATCCCTACTCTCAACTTTGTGAATGCCTCCCTGTCTCTCCTTCTGTTCCCCTCCCCTTTGGATCCACTCCGCTGTCTCTCCTAGATTGTAAACCCAATGGGGCAGGGACCGGTCTGTATTGGATGATTGTAATGCACCAGGTACACTGTTGTTGCTAATGCTATATCAATACTTAATCATTAAAGAGATCAGATTGGTACTGATTTTGAACTCAGGCAAAGGGACTGCAGGAATAACAGGGCCAGTCCCCCAGACCAACTCTTAATGTCTCTCGACAGAATCTTGTTTTGAACGTCCATGTCTCCTTCGTCAAAGGTAGACTGCTCATCTCCGTAATCCTAAACAGGTAGCTGTGCTGAACCGCGTGTCCCACCTTCACGGGTGTCATGGGGAAGAGGTGAAACGGGGAGCGGGTCTATTATTTGTGGGTATTATCTGCATTTTCAGGGAGTCTTCCTGTGCCAGAGCAATAGCTGTAACCCAATCAGGTACTCGCGCAGTATTCCGGTTTGAGTTTTGAGGAGTTCTGCTTGGTTGGTTTGGTTATTTAATTAGTTCGGTCATTTCAGTACTTTAGCTGCACCATATTTGGCCATTGCCCATGTGTAGTAGTGCAAATATTGCTGAAACAGCAACACCAAAATAACCAATCCAGGGGAAAAAAATGCAACCAACAAGTACGCCAACGGAGAACAAGCACATCCGTTTGCCATTAAGGTGACATGCAGTGGGTTGACCCATTTTTTTGTGTGGGGGGGGAGAGGGTTGTATATACAATGGGTTTACCCATTTTCTGGGGGAATGGGTGTACACGTTGGTTTTGCCTGTTTTGGGGGTACCCATTTCAGCTCCAATTGTGGGGAGAAGTGGATGGGAATAAAGTGGGGATAATGGGTCCCTCTCCATGACTGGCCAGGTGCTGAGCACCCACAAATTCCAGGGACATTACATGGAGTGTCAGGTGATCAGCACTTCTGATAATCCAGTACCTGGACACGTCCGGCCACGTTACCGCCCCTCCAAATCTCCCGGCAGGAAAATCTTGCAGCAGGGGGTTCTGGCCGCACGCTGTGCACATGGGCGCTTGTAATCAGCAGCGTTTGGCGGCTTTCTTTTGATTGTCAAGGCTTGAAATTCAGCCCTAACAATCAAAATAAAAAAGCTGCCGGACGCAGCTGATTGCAAGTGCCCACGTGCGCAGCACGGCATCAGAAACCCCCCCACCGGGAGATTTGACAGCGCGGTAACGTGAGCAAGTGGTCTCTCTTTGGAAATTTGGGCACAGGGCTTTCTAGATGCATGTGGGGGTGTTGCAGTGATTGTGGGTGACTGCTCCATGTGTGCCCCCAGGTCTATGGGAAGAGGAAATCATCTTTTGAGGTAGTGTCTGATGATCTTCTCCTTGCACTCTCTCCCTGCAGCGTTACTCTGATCGTAGACTCTCCAGACAGCGGCATTGTGCAAGTAAGTTTCTTTTCACAGTGATAAATAACTCAGATGCTCAGCTAGAACCAACAGCAGGTGGGAACCATGTTGCTCTTGAAAGAGAGGGAGATGCCAACGGTTATAAGCATCTCCCATCACCAGACATTACTCCTGTTGCAAACATGGCTTCTCTCATCTGTAGCGACAAACTCAGCTTACTGGTTTCCTTAATGAGCCACTGCCAGCTGTTGAAGTCTGAAGTTTTCATACATTTAGAGGTCTCAAGAATCCACAAATACCCCTTAGCCTGGCCTAGTGAGAACCAACTAAATTGCCCTCAATTATTACTGCGCCAAGAGCATCAAACTGCATTGGACTAAAGCGTCTCTCCAAGCAGGACATCTTGCCTTGATGTGAAGGCTGCGTGTGGCACAGAATCGGTTCTGTCTCCGGACAGCCTGTGCTGAGGGAGGGGTCAGTGTTCAGTCACCCTCCCTGCTCAAATCAATAGTGCCTTGACTCATTCCTCCTCTGCCACCTGTTCTCTGCCTCCTGCCATTATGGCACAACGCATGACCAAGCCTTGGGGTTCTTCTTAGTCAATGCTGAGATTCTGCCCTTACCTGGGCAATGCACCATCCTCTTCCCTTCCGTAGGAGCTTTGCCTGGGAAGCGCCAAACCAGGGCAGGAGAATCTGACCCAAAGGAAATAGGAAAGGTTCCTTCTCCAACATGGTATCCCTTGGAAATTGTGCTCGGCAGACTTGCAAATCCCAAACCTGCACTCTTCTCACTGCAAACCTCTGGGGCCCTAGTAGGTCCCCCGTAGCTGAGACATGGTTAGAGAGGGATTGAAGCCAACCTCTGGGGTTCCTGGTTGGGGCTCAACAACTGATCGCAGGTCACCCTTGACCCCTTGTGAAGCCCCAAACAGCTCCATTCAGGTATCTCTCTGGAGCAGAAAGGATCTGCCCCTAGTAGCCCCAGACTCAGCTCAGCTGGTGGTTGGATGTCCCCCTGAGCTTGACACTGACCCTGAATTTCCCAAGACAGCAGGATCTAGCCTGCATTCTCCATACCGTGGTGTGCGCATGCTTTCTAACTCCCTGCTCGCTGTCTCAGGTCTCCAGCCTGGTGACACTGATCCATAGACTCCTGGAGGAAACCTTCCTGCCACTCGTCAATGGTAAGTCCAGCCGGGTGCTTGCATTCAGTCAGCAAGGGCTGCAGCAACAGGTCCGATCTCTCTGCTCATCCCTGCTTTTACCTCAAATCCCCCAGTGCAAGCTGGAAGTGGAAGGGACAATGATCCCGAGGTTGCATTCACATGAGTGCCATTCTCCTGCTTTTCTAATTTCCCATGGGAGAGAACAATTGCCCCTTATAAAATCGCTCACACTTTGCTTCCAGTCTTGCCTCACATCATTGCCCCAAGCTGCTGCGAGCAATTCCCATGATGCCGCTGACGCTGCCGGCATCGCTCTGGAAAAGGTCCGCGCACGCGCAGAATGATCCAACGGCCAATTTCTGCAGGTGCAGGGATTTTTTTTAAATTGTATTTCTTTTTAATTTTTTACAAAAAATTTAAAATCCCTGCACATGGCATCAATGGTTGGCAGAGCATTCTGTGCGCATGCGCCCTTCTCCAAAATGCCACCGACACTGCAGGTGCCATTTCGCATGCGCAGAACGGCCCTGGCAGCTGTTTTGTGCACGCACAATCAATAAAATAATAATAATAATAATAGGAAAATACATGAAAACAGTAGAGTCGTTTACAAAACCCCTGAAAATGAAGGGATGAAATTTCAGGTAGAATTGGGTACCAGGAATTCGACAGGTATACCTGGATTTGTAGGTACCAGGCTGCTTCTGCAACCTTGTTGTTCCTGGCTTTGGATGACCCAGTACCAGGCCTGGCATGGGACCATGGAGTTTCTGTTCAGCTGCGCAAAGAAAACTTTTAAAAATCTATTTCAGGATGCTTGAATGTCAGGATCCCGCTGCCGTATATGCTGGGTATGACAGTGACTAACCCCGTGGTTAAGATAGTCAAGGTAAGTGCTCCTGGAGTCTCTCTCCCCCTCCATCACGTTGCTGGTTGCTGCTCCCTTGCAATGTGTATTCTCAGCAGCTGCTCCCACATGGAATGGGCCTTTTATGAGCTCACAGAAGTCAAGGTCAAAAACAATCAAGATGATGGGAGAGTTTGCTCCCCAGATTTATCTACCCAAGTGCCTGAGATCAATAGGGTTGGGAAGAAGTTCAGATTGAGATTAATCCGTAACTACCTGTAATTAGCAGTTAGTTACAGCTTAATCCATATCGAACCACAACTGTGGCAAACACGCCCATTGCAGTTCAGGTTAAAATCTATATAATAAAAAAAAAACAACTACACATTCACAAATGGCAGCCAGACCATTCTGCACATGCACGCTATGGGAGGCTCTCCCCCTCACCCCCTAATTAGGGCATGGTAAATCATCAGGTTCTTGGTGAATTAGCATGTGTGTAGCCCCATAAATTTTCCAAACACTTTATCATTCAGGGTTCTTGGCCTTGGACACAACTTTCCTCTGTGGGCAATTTAGGTCTGGCCTCCCATCACCCCTTTATAGTCAGCCCTGCCCACCAGGTGGGGCTTCTCCCATACAACAGTGGGCTCCCATACTTATAAATAACTTTAGCATAAATAAATACACAGTCCTCTCTTTGGACCAACTAATAAGAATACTCCCACCTGGGATTAGCGCAGTCTTTCTTGACGTCTTGCTTAGTCCAACAGCGGGAAGGCTTTTCCCAAACCCTTTGCCTGGCTGTACTGGCAGGTTTGCTTTCCTGAGCAGCTTCTTTACCACTCTTCATTCCCTCTTGCTTCTCTCCACTCTGGCTTCCTGCTCCCCTTATACAGGTGCTGTCTCTTGACTGAGCCCATTAGCCTGGCTTTTAAAGGGACCACAGCCAGCTTAGCCCTTTACACACTGCCTCTATTAAGACTCGGAAAGGAAGGTCAATCTTGGGGTGTCCCTGTGACTCTGTTGCGCATGCCCTTGTCCAAAATTGTGGCAGCAGCATCACTAACATTTTAGAAAAGGACAGCTGGTCTGCGCATAAAGTGATCACTGCACATGTGCAGACTGGTTTCCCTTTTCCAAAATGGCGGTGATGCCGTTGCCACCATTTTGGAAAAGGACATGAATGCGCAAAATGGTCCAACAGCCTTTTTGTGCATGCACAGTTATTTTTTGTTATTTTGTATTAGTTTTTATCTTAAAATTTTAAATACTGATCCAGAATATGAATCCATATTTAAATCCAGAAATGTACAGATAAAAAACACAATGGGACCGTATCTGGAATTTCCACCGGACGACCACCCCTAGAGAACAGTCTCCTCTAGCAGAAATTGTTTAGCAAGGTCAAGAAAGGGAGGCCACAAAAAACGATGGCGAATATTTGTTTTCCGCTGTCACAAAAGAGAGAACAAAAGGGACCAGGCTTAAATTGCACTAATTTAAGTTCCGCCAGTCCTCCGTTGGAAATTACAAACCGCAATGGGACTGTATCTGTATCTGTAGATTTTCGGATTTAAATACAGATTCATATTACGGATCCATATTTAAATTTTAAAATAGATTTAAAGAGGTAGATTTTGGTGAGATATTAGGGAAAGCTTCCTAACTGTGAGGATCAAGCGCATAGCTAGCTACAATCAGCTCCCTGCTACAGCTCCATCCTTTGCTTCTGGGAGAGGAGACAGGGGAGGAGAAGAGCTTCTCATCTTCTGCCCCAGCAGGGCCTGTTCCCCCCTGTACATAGTGTAGACACACACTGGAGTGGAGTGCCCCAGCATGGCCCATTCCCCTCTAGCTCCCCCCCTGTACATAGTGCAGACACACACTGGAGTGGAGTGCCCCAGCAGGGCCCATTCTCCTCTAGCTCCCCCCCTGTACATACTGCAGACACACACTGGAGCGGAGTGCCCCAGCAGGGCCCATTCCCCCCTAGCTCCCCCCTGTACATAGTGCAGACACACACTGGAGCGGAGTGCCCCAGCAGGGCCCATTCCCCCCTAGCTCCCCCATGTACACAGTGCAGACACACACTGGAGCGGAGTGCCCCAGCAGGGCCCGTTTCCCCTAGCTACGTCCCTGGTAAGAAGTTGAACTGCTGGGCAATGTAGTAAGCTGCCCAGGATGTTGGTGGGATCTCCCTCCTTGGAGGTTCCCAAAACCTAGCTGAACAAGCATCTCTCTGTGATACTGCCAGCAGAGGTTGTCTTTCTTGGAGCAGGAGGATAAACTCAATGGCCCACGAGGGGATCTTCCTCAATTCAAAGAAAACAGGAAACTCGGGGGAATCACTCCGGCCTCCAAGTTGTTCAATGCCAGAATCTTTCCCAGAGTCTGAGACCATCCTCACCCTTTTGGAACTACCCAGAGCACTTTGCTGCATGAGCTAACTTTTCACTTCTTAATTGTCCTCAGGGGCTGCTTGTGTTGTGCTGGTGAGCAAGGGGAGACCAAGGCCAAAGTCATTCATCCTGGTGAAACGCCGCAAGCCGCAGAAAGCGAGAAGGAAGGTGCACAACAACGAAGCATCTATTCTTCCTTAATCTTAGTTTTCCTAACAATTCCAGACTTTGGCTTGCACTTTCAGGAATAATTTGCACGTGGGAGAATCCAGGTGGCTCACGGGGATGGTAGCTAGGTATCAGAATACATAATGCATAGAAAATTCTGCAGCCCAAAGAGGGGAGGGCTTGGAAGCTAAACTCCATGAAAGTCCGACCCCCGCAGGAGAAAAATGTTCCATGTGACTTGAGTTTTACATGAAAAAAATACAACAGATTTATGGGACCAAAACTAGAGATCTCACCACAGGAGAATTCTCTGTAACTTTCCCCGTCTCATCCTGGGCTGCCCGGTTCAGGAATGTTTTACAGCACTAGGCAATGGGTTATGAGTGGAGCGGACAGCGCTGCATTACTAGTAATGCTGTAGAAATGATAATTAGCAGTAGTATATCTAAAACAAGTACCCGCAAAAACAAATATATCCGTCAAATTTCCAGTACCCAAATCAAACCAAATATTTCAGGTTCTTTTGGGGATCTGTACCGGTTATTTATCAGATACCCAAAATACTGAAATACTGACAACGGGTACACCAAAATACTGATTTCTTCTCAAATTTGGATAATTTGAGGGGTATTATTTCCATTTTTCTGGTAATTTGGGGTACTTGAAAGATCGGCAACCAAAATTGGGGGGGGGGGCGGATTATTACTCAAATGGTATTCGGGTACCAATTCAGATTCCCGAAACAGTGAGTGCAGGTTTTACTTGTGGGTACCTGTTTCACCTCTAGCTGGAGAGTGATTGTTTTCCATTCATTGTGTCACTCTGTTAATAAACATCTCTGCTCTCTCGACACTCCCCAAGCTCTTCTCTTGGCTCACGCTTCCTACAGGGTCTCAGAATGACCCTGTTCACATGCCCACTGAAGGATTTCATCGTTCAAAATCTGATCGTTGACACCGACTGCCGCATGATATAGTGATGTCTAGCTCCAATCAGAGCTCACCCAAGTACGCACACACACACACGCACAAAACACCGGTTGTCACTTTTATCAATGCAACAACCTGTGTCTCTGCCCAACAAAACACGTATCTGTGATCAAAATGGCAGCAGAGCGCGCATTTTGGTTTAAACTCAGATTCCCCCCCCCAAAAGCTGCCGTACGCTCTGATCTGAAGGAGGAGCTGCATAGGCCAAGTCAAACGTTATGCGTATGCCCAGTGCCAGCCACCCCAAAGGCCAGATTCAATATGTTGATAGTGTCCCTTCTAAAATCAGCGTAAGTCCGTGACTGGAGCCATGCCCCATTTCTGTCTCAAGCAGCTTTGCCTGCCAAGCACAAACCACTTACAGTCTGAAGCAGAATTCCAGAATTGTAGGATTGGAAGCAACCTCCAGGGTCACCTAGTCCAAGCCTCTGATCCAAGCAAGATGCTCTCTACCTACAGCATCAGAGACAGGCTCATTCAGCTGGGGTCTGAGAACATTCAAGGAGGGGGATCCCGGTGACAACTTATTCCATTGCCTGGTAATTCTTCCTAAAGGTGTGCAAAAGGCATCCCATTCGTTTTTGTTTTTAAAAAAACCAAAAACTTAATTTTCAGGGTTTTTTTATAAACAACCTGTTTTATTCCCCCCCCCCCCCCCATTTTATTAAATAATTTAAAAATCACTGTGGATGTGTAAATGGCTAATGGACCACTCTGCACATGCACATTCTTTTCCAAAATAGCGTCAGCAGCGTCGGTGCCATTTTGGAATAGGACAATCAGTCTGTGAATGCTCAAAATGGCCACCGCGCATGCTCAAAATGGCTGCCCTGAGGAGGTTTTTAGGTATGGGGTTATTTCCTTTTCCTCCTTTTAGTTGTTTTAATTGTTGTTTTAATGTTGTTGTTTTACAAAATGTAAGCTGCCCCAAGCTGCCTGTGGCAGGAGGGGCGGGGTAGTAAAAGTTTTAAATAAATAATAATATAATCAATAATAAATTTACACAAAGCCAGCACAATACCTTGCTACAGCCAGGCAAGTATTGGACCAAGAAAGTGCAGGAAAACAGCTGAATAATGCCCATCACTGGCCATTGCTTAGAGCAAGAGTGGGCAAGGTTTCCAAGACCAAGAGACAGGTACCCAAATTGTCATATTGCTAAGAGCCACTAAACGCATTACATCAGTTGCGGTTTCCCCTGATCCCGGGGACAGGGTGACATGCTTTCCCCCAAATCCCTCCCCGCTCACAGCCAGATGGCCTGGTGGGTTCATGTTCACACAGCAGGCTGCCCAGGAGGCTCCAGCAGCCAAAATGGCGGCTTGGCTTCTCTTGAGGCAGTCACGTCTGGCAAAAGCTGCATCACAGGTGCCCGAGCGCTGCACATGGCTCTCAAGCCGCCTCTGGTTTGGAGTCTGGTTACTATGCTGGTCCCAAATGTGAGAAAGAAAAAATTGTTCAGATGATGCCTTATGTTGGAGCAACTTCTGTCGGCGAGCACACGGGG
Organism: Sphenodon punctatus; assembly: GCA_003113815.1. NCBI lineage: Eukaryota > Metazoa > Chordata > Lepidosauria > Sphenodontia > Sphenodontidae > Sphenodon > Sphenodon punctatus. The sequence goes on along the minus strand of QEPC01014492.1, from coordinate 6,417,374 downwards.
GCATCGCTGATCAAGCACTGACAAAGGGAATTGGCTGGTGTGATATCTGGACCCGGCACGGCCCCACCCATCGTGGGGTGTTTGTTTTGCTTTAAGGTTCTGCATTCACTTCCGTGCACAAACACTGACATTGTCTTTGCAAGAGGCATTCCGTCTCTGGCTAATGGTTCGGAATCTCTTCTCTTGCTAACCTTTACGGGCAGTCCCTAGAATATAAACACGTACCTCATCCCCAGAGAAAAAGGTCCAGCCTTACAACTTGTAAGGCCCAGCGGGAGGATAAAATGTAGGGTCCCTGTGGGGGTGGGTAAGTTAGAATGGGCCCTAGCACAGAAAATAGAATGGGCCATCTTGTCCTGCCCTCACCCCTGACCCACATGAGATGCACACACATTCTACACGCATTGTGGAATTCCTAAGCTCAAGATTATGGGCCCCAATGGAGCCTCACCTTCTGTACCTATCATACATTACCTACATCCTTGGGCCCCTTGAGAGCACCCTCCCTGGGGCCCTAGAGGTGGGTGTGTTTGGGGAACCTCTTGGAGGCAGTGAGGGCCCCACACCTTGGCCATTGTGGGAAGTACAAGGAACAGCGAGCGCCAGGGCAATCGCCCTTTGGTAAGGTCATCCTGATCAGACACACCATCCTCAGTAAAACACAAACCCATCATCTGCATTTCTAGCCCAATTCTGCTTTAATTTAATCTTTAATCCACCAAGTTTGTGGAACAACAAATGAATGATTGCACCAAGTCAACACGAGCTCAGGAATCTCTGGCCTGGCTTAATCTGCTTCCGGGTCTTCTCTTCAGCTCAACGCACGTAGTTGAGGTCACAGTTGACCACAGCATAACCCTGGCGGGGGAAGGGGAAAACAAAACAAAAATGAGTGGATGTTCTTGCCTGTGATGATCCAGTCAGACCAGGCTGAAGCAGGGTTAGGTGACACGAGGGCGGAATGCAGAATTTCCGCCTGGTTCCAATTCCTTTGGAACTAGGTGGTTCGTTTGGTCTGAAAGGAAGTCAAACTAAATGGGGGGGGGGGGGGGGAGATTGCCTTTTGCACATGCACAAAATGGTGCCTGCAATTCCGCACAGGCGGAAAACCGCGGCTGCCAATCTGCACGTGCGCAAAATGGTTCCATTGGAATTCTGACCGAAAAAATAATAATTTTGGACAGAATTCCAACCGGGATTTCAAGAGCCATTTCGATTGCACTTAACTTCCCCAGGAAAACGGCTTTTTAGAACCAGGGCTAGACCGACATTGGGTTAGACGCTCTGGCAATCTGTAACAGGGGGAAGCCTTGCCTGCTGTACGTCAGGCAGGACCGGGACCCAAGCAGCAGTCTCAACTGGGGATTAACTCAAAGTCCTTTACTTCTCGCCATTTCCGCAAACCTTCCCAGACGGTCTCTCTCATTTCATGGGTCAAGCAGCCCCCATCTGCTTGCTCTCTTTACCCCACCCTCACAGTCCCTTGGCTAGGGTTGCCACCGATGCACATTTTTAAGGAATGCTTATGTAAAATACATGTTGCAGGGCCAGCAACGTGGAATTTTCAAAAGAGTTTCTTAAACATTTGCATCAGGGGCCGCCCTGGGCTCAGCTGCTTTCAGCAGCGCCTTCATTCTCTAGGCCAGGGTCCCCAGCTCATAGATTCTCTCTTACCGACTTCCAAGTCCCTTTACCTGGGCTTAGAGAAGAGCCCTCCCTGCTGGCTCCTCCTCTGACCGCAGCCGACCTCCCCCAGAGCTGCTCTCTGCTCTTCTCCTTGAACTGCCCCCCAGCGCTGGCTTGAGCCACACCTTTCTGCAGATGTCAGTCCAATTCCTTCCTCTACTGGCGCACCTGCAGGTGTGCCCACGCCGTCACTCCACTAGCGCTAACTCACTTAAAGGCCTCAAAGGACTCTGGCCTGCTACACAATCCAGTTACGCTTAGCTTTCCTATTGATCTGGGATTCGCCATGGTGGGAAGAGAGCCAGCCTTAGCATTTACAGGGCCCAGCGTGAAGATAAAATTTGGGGTCCCTTGTGCCCCCCCCAACCTCCTCTGCTGCAGCTCTGTCTCCTCAGAAACACCCTCTGTGGGGCCCTAGAGTTGGTCATGTTTGGACCCCACTGGGTGGGAGTCATGAACTGGTCAAAGCAGGGGCCACTGTGGGAGCCCCACGGAAAATGAGAAAATAGTCGGGCCTTGGGCGGTTGTCCCAAGTCACCCTGTGGTAAGTCCGGCCCTTGATCGGGTCCCAACTTGTGCTCTGTGAGGCTGCGGGGAGTGGTCTGCTAATCCGACTGCGGCGACTGCAGTAAAGAGGGATGAGTCGTCTCTGGAGCCCTGGCCATGGCATTTCAACAATGCACGTAGGCTAGCAGCCATGCTGTGGTCAGTCGACGTGCATTGCAGGCATCCCAGCTCCCGCAGAGAACCAACGGGGACTGCCTGCCTTACATAGCTGTGCCCAGCCTGCGACGAGCCCGCAACCAGGACACGTACGGCTGCTCTAACAGGTGCAAGAGGGTCCACGACAAATTCCAGATGTTCACAGTGGTCTCTGCTTCCAAAAATGGGGGGTCTACTGTTCTGACTATTCCCCTCCATGAACAAGGCTGTAAAGATGGCAATAGACCCCCCTGAGCCTTGGGTTTGGTTGGAGGAGACCCATCCCATCCCCACCGCAAAACCAAACCTGGACCAGAGTTTTTTAGCCTTTGCAGACCAGTACAGTGCTAGCGTTGTCGGGGCTAGAATTCAGTCTTGGTGAAGTCAGCATCTCAGCACAGCAAAGCAGTCTGGTTTTACCAAAACCCTGCTGCCTTGTCTATCTATCACAGGGTAGTAAAGGAGAAGACGGAGATGCATCTCAAATATTTTTTATCGGGGATCTAAGAGAAAGCGTAAGAAGAAAACTCTCACCTTGTGAATCTCAATTCTGGGATCAACGTACTGGAGGTTGTCCAGCTTGGGCAGAGATATCCCTACGCTCAGAACAGCTGAAAGAGAAGATATATGCACAGTCAGCATCTACAACAGCAGAAAGAGTGGGGCAGAGACAGCTGCTACCCTCCCTGGGAAACAGACCCCAGGAGATTTGCCTCCGCTGTGCTGAGTGCACCCCCACTCTCAGAGTTACCCCTACATGAACTTCCCCACCTATCATGTCCAATTTGCTAGGTCCGATTCCCCTAGGGGAAAGATGTCTCAGGGACAAGGTGATTTCAGAGGAGGAAGATTTTGAGAGTGCGTAAAACAGAGAGAGCTGTTTTGCTGATACAGTTTGAGGCCTGTTGCATAATTCAGTAACACGGCAAGCATTCTACAAACGGGCTACGTTGGGGGTAGGAAGCAACGTTATTCTCCCATTCGGCAGCTGGGGAAACCAAACCGACAGAGGCTGAGAGCTTGCCACTAGCACTTTCCATCAATGGGAAGGGGATGCGGATCTCCCAACACTCAGCCTTGTGCTTTAGCAGGCACCAAACCCTGCTCGGTGGAATATTTATGAAATGGAGCCAGGTACAGGCTGCTGCTACCTTGATGCCTCTACAGCTGAAACAGGTTGTGTATTTGGCAACCATGGGTAATAGATGAATTTTCAAGTACCATTCAGGTACCGATTGGCAGGGGTGGGACTCTGGGTGAAATTTCAGGGTGGTTCCCCTTCCCCTCCCCCGTATCGGTTCTTTTTTAATTTTGGATCTAATTTCGCTTGGGCATTTTTTGGTTTCAGATTTTTTCACCCACATAACAGTTTAGCTGAAGCTTCAGTTACAGTTGACATCAACATCCCAAATCCAGGCCAAAAACAAAACACCAGAACTGAAATAAATGAAGATTTATGGATTGGGGGGGTGGGGGCGTTTTCTGGGTGGGTTGGGGTAGGGCTGTAAGGGGGGCTGAGTACTGGCGTTGGTATTGGGTAGTTGAGAGTGGTTGCGGGGGTCGGAAACTGCTTTTATGTTTTTTTACTGGTTTTTATATACGTTGTTAGCCGCCCTGAGCCTTAGGGAAGGGCAGGAAACCAGTTTAAATAAATACATACATTGAAAACAAATCATTTTAGGATGATTTCAATTCTATCCAAAACCGAAATTCCCAACCCTCCCATTCAGGTACCTGAATACCTGAAACACCAGATATTTTTCATTCCGGGTATCATTTGGGCACCTGGATACCCCAAAAATTACCGTGTATTTTCATATCAGAAATCAGGACAGAGACCTGGGGAAATCAGGGCAGTAATCCAAAATTCTGTACGGAAAGTTGGAAATTCGGTACTGAAAATCGGACCCAAAATGGTGTTTCATTTGATCAGGTACTATTTGGATACCAAATACAATCAGGTAATTTGGGGTCCTATTCAGTATCCTAATAGCACAATTTGGATGCCAAATACTAGCCGGTAATCTGGGGTTACAATTTGGTATCCAAATAGCACTAATTCAGGTACTAGTCAGATACTGAAGACTATCAGGTAAATTTGGGGTTCTATTCAGTATCCGAATAATACCCAAAATCACCCGGTCAGATAGAATACCGCAATTCCAATGTGTAGACCCATTTCGGCAGGAACTCATTTCTGCTCTGCCTGGTTACCCAATCCTCCAGGGATCTGACTATCTATCTCCCCTTCCATCCTTTCGCAGGGAATCCAACAAGTCCTTTGTAGAGCAGAAATGCAGAGCACGTGTGGACAGACAGACCAGAGAAGAGAGGGCACCTCTGCAGTGCAATGCATGCTCGGGGGATCAGTTATCAAGACATAGTGACCAAATAGCGCATAGTCCTTACCGTTCAGGTGAGCCACTAAGGCCTTCTCAAGTACCGGACCAATCAGCGTTTGGACTTGGTAGACCTGCCAACACAGAAACAATAGGGTCACCATCTCCCTACTGACCTTAGCAGAGACCCTGAAATGGACGAGATAAGAATACAGCCCATACACAGAGGTGGAGACAAGGTAACCCAGACAATATCATTTATTGGAAAAATAAATGATATCATTGAACTATCATCTGAACTATTCGGACTCCATTACTTGGATTTGGAACCAAGATGGCAACCACTCTTGCTCTAGAAAAGGTACACAGAAAGACAGACAGTGTACGTGTCTTTGATGATCTGTACCTTGTGTCAAAACAGGGATCATGCTGGCCTCGCTGCCCCCCATGCCTGGAACTCCCTCCCTACCCACATCCGCCTTGCCCCCTCCCTCCGCACCTTCAAATCCCTCCTCAAGACCCACTTTTTCCTCGCTGCCTTTCCCAATTCCTGCTAGTCGTTCCCCATATACTTACTGTCTGCCCTCCTCTGCAGACTGCTGCAACCAACCTGATTGTAACCAAGCCAAGCACACGCACCTGAGAATTCGCATCCGCCTGAATGTTTGTTTGTCTTCTCCCCTGTCTCTCCCACTGTCCCCTCTCCCTGTCTCCCCCTCCTTGTCTTTTAGATTGTAAGCCACAGGCAGGGACCGCGTCTATTTCTATGTTCTGTACAGCGCCAGGTACATGACCGGCGCTATATAAATGTTTATAATAATAATAATAATAATAATAATAATAATAATGGGTCTCCTACCACCCCTTTTATCTGTACAGTAACAGTCCACACTGAAATATCATCATTATCTCAGACCCATCACTGGATGAAGGCCTCCCCAGCTGAACACCAACTCTCTTGACCTTGCATAACCCTTGTCCATGTAACTCAAGCCTGTCTCTTCTCTCCATCCAGATCTGCTCTCTTTTTCTAGCTTGTGGGATGCATGCTAAGAATTCTGCAACATCATCCCCCATTACCCCAAAGTAACACCCACCCACCCTGTAAAGCAACCAGAAAGGGCGTCACCATGTTGGGCAGGAGGATATGGCATGGTGCTCCAATAGGGGTGTGCATGTTGTTTTTGTTATTACAACAATAACTAAAATTGTCATTTTCATTATCATTACTGCAATAACAAAAATGACAAACAACAACAACAAAAATAGAAATGAAAACAACATTTTGTTTTTGAAATAAAGGGGAAAAACTGGAAAACGTATTCTAACTATATCTTCTTTGTTTCTTATTCAATTCTAGTGAAATTTGGGTAGGTTGTGTCCACAATGGAGGGCACTATGTGCACCAGGTTTGCAAATGATTAGTTAAAGGAAACCAATTTAAGAAGCAATTTAAAATTGTGCTTTTATGAAAAGCTCTATACACATCCATGGCTACATCTTCTTTATCTTCCTTACAATTTGCATGAAACCTCTACATATTATGTCGTTCCACAATCTCAATAATTCTGATAATTTTCAGAAAGATTGGATAAAGGGTTTTGATGGTATAAGACATTAACTTGAAAATACATTTCCTGCTGTATCATGTTTATATTCCATCCTGTTTACAAGATATTTGGCAGAAATGTATCACATACCTTCTCTGTCATCTCTGCAAAACTACAGGTCAATTTTATAAAGGGACCCAATTTTATAAGCAATTTATATTGTCCCCTTGAAGACCATTATTCAGATAAATAGCAGCACATGCAGTGCCAGTCAGAGGTAGGCACCTGGCATGGCAGGGGGAGGGAGGCTGTAGGAGGGAGGATGTGGAGCAACCCAAAAGACTGAAAGACACATTCACTGGCCCATTACTGCATGCTTCCAGCTTTATGGGACCAATCGGTAGTGGCTTTGAGGCGGGCATAGGGGGAGGCCCTGAAGTGAGCATAGAAGAGACATAACTGGGATTTGGGGGATCACATCCCAGCAATCAGGAGACATAGTTTGCACATCCAGGCTGTCCAGTTATCATCACAATCACATCCTGCAGCACTGTGACAGAGGACATAAGAGAGTCTCTACTGGCTCTTTCCTAAACAGATGCTTCTGAGTTCCCAGTAACAAGTGGGGGAGAGAAGTTGTGATGGTCACAGCAGAGAATTAAGATATTTGGTTGACATTTATGCTGGCCAATTTACATCACAAAACGATCTTATACCACGGTGACACGGAGAATCCCTGATATAGGCTCCTTTTCATATGCTGTGCAGGCATATAAAATTGGGACCCGTTATCACATCTTTATGATATTTGGCAGAGATAATCATGAACATGTTATATACAGTCCTGCCAAATTTCATGTACACTGATTGAACTACAGAGTTATTACAGTCAGACATACATTTATAAGTTAATTTCTTATACCAACAGGACCCTTTTTCCAATTCTTCTGAAATTTGGCAGAGATAGTAAATATGGGAAGGGATATAAACTTGCCAAGTTTCATCTACATTAAACGTGAGACAAAGAAATTACAGTTAAGAATGTATTTGAAGATTTTTGCAAAATAATATACTTCAACTGCTGCTAAAATTGGATTCCTTTATCCAATCATTTCGTAGTTTGTTACACTTAATGCCTTCTACTGGAGGTATATTCCCTCCAGGATTCAGTCAGATATTATAAAAAAACAAAAAGGTTACAGCCCAAAAAGTGTTTTCCATTTAAACCAATGGAAAATGAAAACGAAAGCAAAACCTAAAACGACAATTTGATATTTATGAAAACAAAAAAAGACAGATTTAAACAACAAAAAACCAAAAACAACATGGGCCCCTAGTGCACAGCTCTAATCTCCAAGGGAGTGTGCCAACAAAGGCTGAAGGTTCCATGAGGTTAGTACACTTCCCATGGGATCAGCCAGCAGGGCAGAATCATGAACTCGTTGTTAGTTAGTAAAACACACTCTATGTCCCCCTGAGTAGGAAATACGATAAACCCAGCACACCCACACTGCCGCACACCCAAGAAAGAAAGGGAATGAGCAGACACTTACATCAACCTCACCCACACTGGAGGAAGCTACCGCCAGGCCAATCTCACTGCAAAAGAAAGCAGAATAACTTGGATCAGTTGCCAAGGCCAATCTCTGCTGTTCAGTTACCTCCAAACCAAAAGAGCTGGCTTTATGAATAAGGCTTAAAAAAAACTCTCCCCGTATTGAAGGCAGGAGGTTTAGTAGCACTGGTTCGACAGTCTCAGACAATATGAAAATGCTGGCTTCTTTTTTTAACAAGTTTCCTTAGAATTAACATTTTGTATGTTTTGCGCCTTCAATATTGTGTGCAGTTCTGGTCGCCCCATCTCAAAAAAGACATCGCTGAACTAGAAAAGGTACAGAGAAGGGCAACAAAAATGATCAAGGGCATGGAAGGGCTCCCGTATGAGGGGAGGCTTGGTAGGTTGGGGCTCTTAAGCTTGGAGAAGAGACGACTGAGAGGAGATAGGATAGAGGTCTATAAAATCATGAGTGGGGTGGAACTAATAAACAAGGAGCAGTTATTTACCCTCTCAGCTAGTACTAGAACTAGGGGACACTCCATGAAACTCAGGGGTGGCAAGTTTAAAACAAATAAAAGAAAATATTTTTTCACTCAGTGTATAATTGGGTTGTGGAATCTCCTGCCAGAGGCTGTGGTAAGGGCCAGTACTAGAGCGGAGTTTAAAAGAGGTTTGGACAAGTTTCTGGAAGATCGGTCCATTAGCAGCTATTAGCCAGACAGGATCCAGGAACATGACGGGAACTGGGGGGAAACAACAGGGAATGGATCCCCCATTGTGACCTGTTGGGGGCTTCTCCCAAGCCACCGTGATTGGCCACTGTTGGAGACAGGATGCTGGGCTAGATGGACCATTGGTCTGACCCAGTATGGCACTTCTTTTGTTTTTGGTTTTTAAATTTGGGGTCAACTTTGCCTAATTTTATTGACAAAATTGGAAACTTTTGTCAAAAGATTTTGGACAAATTTCATTTTGCTGGAAAATTCCATTTATTTATTTATTTATTTATTTATTGCCATTCCAAACTGTGATGGGATGGGGGCAGGGAGAATTAAAATATCCCATCTAACAAGAAGGTGCTTTCTTATTTGGCTCTGTTTGCTTCCTGGACAAGGAGAAGCTAGAATATATCATTTGAAATAGTCCAATCGGCGATTGCCCTTAATCTAAGAGGAGTCGAGGGAAATAAGAAGCAGGGCAATCTTCTGTCCCCTCCCCCCCCGCCCCGCCCCACACTTATCCCTCCTTTTCCAACCCCCCCCCCCCCAGCCCATTTCACAGACACAGAGTATTGTGTGTCACGCAAGGATTGCTGGTTGAGTTTGGCCTTCCCTGCTAGGAGAAGCTACTACAAATTGCTTCTATCATGCTGCCAGGCGGACGCAGTGCTTTACGGTCAAAGATTTTCAGAGACAGGTCCCTGCCCCATGGGCTTACAATCTAAGATTAACAAGGGCCTATTGTTTTCCCATTTTAAACAAACTGGGCTTCGTTTGTTTTAGTAATTAAAAATAAAACAAATTGCACCCCCCTAATTCTCCTATCATGAGGTCTCCGTTCCTTTCCAGCTGTTGAAGCCGCGAAGGCTGCCAATTCCACAAATAAGCGAGCGAGCATGCAAAGCATTCTCTGACATGCTCCGTGCCCTGGCTCCCCTCGTAGGAAACATCCCCTACGTGGGACTAGGTGTCCCTTGGGGTCTCCCTTCAACTCTTCAGTTCTAGGATTCTAGGCCCATTTACACTCTGGGGAACATAAGAAATGCCATTACTGGGTCGGGACCAATGGTCCATCTAGCTCAGCTAGGGGTAGTTTGGAACAACTATTACATTTTTACAGGTATTTCCACAAAACCAAAACAGCAGTCTGATATTTTGACTGGAATGCTGATTGGTTGAAATAACCACCACCCCCCCCCAAAAAAATCGCCATTTGCACATGCACAAAACAGCCACTGGGTTGTTTTGCACACACGCAAAATGGCACTGCGGCGACGCCATCTTGGTTATTGGCAGTGCCATTCTGCACATGCACAAAATAGCCCGCTGGCCTTCTGCACATGCGCAAATGGTCGTACTATTTTGTTCAGTCCAATTGGAAATCAGAACAAACAATCGGACCGATTGTTTGTTCCAATTTCCGTTGGAACGAACGAAATAGCCAGTTCCAACGGGAATAGAACCTGGTGAAGGTTGCGGTCATCCCTAAGCCCAGTGTTCTGTCTCTGACAGAGGTCAGCCTCAGTTGCCTCCAGGGAGTACACAGCAGGTTACAATGGAGTAATCCAATTCCTGCCATCCTCCCCCAGCTCCTGACAATCAAGGGTCTCGTTCCCCTGACTAGCCCTTTGCGGATTTGGCCTCCAAAAATGTATCCAATCCTTTTTTGAAGCCAGTTGCACTACTAGCTTGCACATCTCCTGGCAATGAGTGACACAGATTTATCGTATGTTGGGTGAACCAATATGACTCACCCTTGCACAGCCACCGACGCCCGCAGGTTCGTTTGGGTAACAGCAAGTTGGAGAGCTAAACCCACATCCTGCAAAGAGAGAGGGGAAGGCAGCACCATCAGCAGGAGGCCCCAGTCCCATCCCATGCCTCCCCTTAGAACTCAAGCACGGAGCAACCCATCTAGAACGGGAACTGCGGACAAGGGCTTTCTCCAAGTTGCCTGAACAGTGAGTCATGCAAGGGATTCCATTCACGGTTTTGAGCTCGTTAAGGAGTTAAATCAGAAAGAAGAGTTAAGTCAAGAACAGGGTGAGGCAAGCGGACACGGGGACATGGGGACACCACTCAGGATCCGAGTCAGCAGGCTCAGTCTGTCTAATCCAAGCCTTCACTCTGACAGGAACTAGTGTCAGCTGCTTCAGGAGAAGCTGGAAGGAACTCTGCTAAAACCAGTGAGGGACCAAGCTACGCAAAGGAAGGGTTCTTTTTCGCCCATCAGTTGGAGAACATGTATTCTAGAGGCCTGAGACCCAACTATGACAGGACCTAACCGTTCCCCCCAGGCTCAGGTCAGATCAGGTTCCCCGGGACAGGAGGCCTTGCATTCCTCCGAGCACCAGGATGTCCTGGTGTTCCATAGCGGGCAGGGATCACGTGAGAAGGTAGTGGTCCAATCCCATAGCCATGCCCCTTATGGAATCCTGTATCAGCAAGGGGCCATGCTGGAAAGGCTTAAGACCTTTCAAACTGTTCATTAACCATTGGCAGGGACCTGTGTGCGTTATTATCCCCATTGGCGGCAATGGGGGAAACACAGTGAATTCGGGACCAGGACCATTGGGACGGGATTATAGAGCCATGCTAGATGGTGGATTCTCCATTATTAATAACAACAACAACAAGTTATTGTTGTTATTAATAAAGTTTCTTGCAGCCTTCAAACCCTACTGGATGCCCTTCTAGAAGAGATGCGTCAGTCAAACAGAAGCTTCTTGGGCTTGGGAACGCTCTAGCAGGGGATCTGGCTGATGACCTCAGTAGCTTCTTCCGGCCTTTATTTCTCTGGCTCTGCGCACCGAACCTAGCTCCTTTCTAGCAACTGCTGTGTTGAAACAAGGTTCTCCGATTCGATAGGAGCTGCGGTCGGAGCTAGGTGGGAAAGAACCCTGGCAATACAGACCATGGTGAAATTAGGAACCCAAGATATTTTCTGTTATACTCACAACGTTCAGGGAAAAGAGGGTCTTGAAGGAGGAACCGGAGGTGACAACCACCACTTGGACAGAGGGTCTCAAGCGCAGGATGGCTCTGCCTTCATCCAGGTTGATGATGGGCGCAGCCTGGATCTCCACTTTAAGGCCGATTGGCAGGGTATGTGGGAACCGGTGAGCTATCTGAAGTGAGTTTGGAGTAGGAACAAGAGAGTTAAGCAAGATAGATTAACAAGGAAAGGCTATCCAGCCGAAGGTTGGATGAGGGGACGTTTTTGAAATGCACTACATTTCTATGATGCTATGAAAGCAAGACCATGTTTCCCCCCTTTTAAGGCCGGGGGTGCTGATGCCAAAGGTAGAGAGAGAGAAACCCAAAGGGGACTTTCATCAGGCCAAACCCTTCGTCGGTTACTAGACCTGGCCCATAACATTCAGTCACAAACCTTACTCACCGCAGGAATCACAGACCCCAACATGGTCGTTGTCAGCTGGTTAAAGGCCGAGTTCTGAAATGAGGGAAGGCGTGTTACAGCAGTCTCCTCCTGGGCTGCTGTGATGCTGGGCCTTTCGGTAGGCCAAAGCAAAGGCTTGACACTAGGGCTGAAACAGCAAGCCGCTGCAGTAGCTTTTCCCGCTGGAAATAGCTCTTCAGCAATGAGCAGCACAGTGCGATAGAGATGTTCATTCTGCTTGTTTCATTCCGCTACTTCCGCTGTTCCACTACTTTCATTCCGCTACTTCCACCGGCTCTGAAAATAGTGGAACAATATTCGTTCCGACAGTTTCAATCTTCCACCATGTCCACTGGCACTGTGAAGTAGCGGAACAGTGTTCCTTCCGACACTTTCAGAAATTGTTCCGACAGTTTCCGTATTAGCAGAATGCCGGTGGCTTTAGCAGAACGCCGGCGGAAAAGCTGCGGAAAGTCACGAGCATTTTCAAAATGGCGGAATGAAATAGCGGGGTGCAAAAAGGAGTTCTTTTCCAAGTAGGCTCTGAGACAGCAGCACCACTTCTTTCCCAGTGGCTCCAACTGTGGCTTCTTTTCTGCCACTTTTCTACAAGTGGCCGGATACGGTGCGTTCTTCAACGCACTTCCTGAAAAGCCCCCCGTGCACGTTTAGATGCGCCAGAAGTAGTCAGCTGCCATAGGAATCGTGTGGCCTTTTTGGAGGCGCATTTTGGAAGCCTCGATATTGGGGTATCCAAAACGTGCCTTCAAAAAGACCACGCAAGCAGCGATTCCTATAGCAGCTGGCTGCTTCCGGTGCATCTAAGCGCATCTAATGCGGGGCCTGCCCTGCACTAAAGCAGACCCACATAACTCCAGGAGAATCCAGCAGAAGCCCAAAGAGGGAGCCAGCTGACAATGCGGTGATACGTGAATTGCCAGACGGACTCTTGTACGGATGCGGCCATGGGCAGACTGCACGGGACAAGCTGCCCTGGGCGGGGTGCACTGTTTGAGATGGATCCTGTGGCCACTTCCCAAGACGAACCTTCCGGTTTACAGCTCCAAGGAATCACGCCCTCAGGCCTGCCCTACTCACCAGCTGGCCTCCAATGTTAAGCGCCAGGGCCCCAGTTTGCTGCAGGGTTGCAAAAAGGTTGGCGAACAAATGCTCCGAGAGTCCCATGTTGACCATGGAGTCGCTGAAGCCGACGGTCTGAGGCAGGGAAAACGGGGGGAAGGTGGCCAGCCCGGAAACATCTAGGGGCCTTCCCATCAGAGCAAAGGCAGCCTGCAGCGATTCAGGAGGGAAGGGAAGAATTGGCATTATTTTTATACTGAAGCTGCAACTGCATTGCCTGCACAGAGCGCTCAGCCTGAACACCGCACAGGCTTCTGATTTTGCAGTGCCAGTTTGCACAGGGAAGACGGGATCAGGGGCAGACTAGGCAAGGGCATAGGGGGCATGCCCCTTCCTGGATCAATGACTCTAGCTGGGTGCAACGGGCCTTTCCGTTGGCCCTTCCCAGTTTGGTTCGGGTGGCCTAAAGAGACTACATATCCCAGCATCCCCAGCAGACTCCATGTGTATGTTATGGCACCAGTACTAGCCAATGAGAGGCAGACGTGGGTGGGTCTCTGGAAAGCAGCAGGGTAGGTTGCACTGCAGTCTGTGTCTGAGACTATGAAGGTGTCAAGACTTGGGGAAGGGCCAGGCTCAAGACTCAATTTGAGGAATTGGGGCAGGCCCTTTGCTAAGCCATATTTGGGGAAAATTCCAGACCAGCCAGACAGGCACTCCTGGCAAGAGTGGCATGCGGCTGGTTACGCTGTTGCCTTCATTATCCCATGCCACAGAAACTGCAATAGAAATGTGCACACACACACACTTTTGCACACGCACAGACTTTTGCACGCACGCACGTCCTTTCTGCTTTGGAAGAGGAAACACACACACACACACACACACACGTGCAGATCAAGTCCTGGTTTCCGCCCCCCCCCCCCAGCCAGGACAAGCAGCCCCCTGCTTTCCCGGGGGTTAATGCTTCCAGCTCCTCTTCTGGAGAGCAAGGGCCTTAGCCTGCAGTGTAAGGCAGCATACGGTGATCCAGCCCTGGGCAGACTAGCAGCAGAAGGAGCTTTCTCCTTCCCTCACTCCCAAACAGAAACTGCTTCAGCATCGTTCCCACCACCACCACCATTCCAGAGCACTTTGGAAGCCCAAACCCCATTATTATTATTATGATGATTATAAGCTTTTATATAGCACCAGCAATGTACCTGGCGCTTTACAGAGAATAAGATAGACACGGTCCCTGCCCGAGAGCTCACAATCTAAAGCCAGGGGGAGGGGAGACAGGGAAGGGGGGACAGAGGGAGAGACAAGGGATGCAACATGAATGAGTTTGCGAGAGCTCAGGTGCACGTTCTTGGCTTGGTTACAGTACATTGGGAGTTTGCAGATAACAGGTGGGGGATAATCCTGGGTGGGGATGCTTAGCAGCCCCTGGACACAATTTCCAAGACAAAATCTGTGTCATGGTCAGTTTATTTCGAGCAGATCGCTTGCTGGCAGGGATGAATCCAGAATGGGGCATGGCTGAGTTATACCACATAGGGCCCTGTGTGTTGGGTGACCAAGCCCTCTCCCGTCCCCGCAAAAAAATGAATTAAGGTGAGTGGGAGAAGCAGCAGAGTCAATTATGGGGCCACCGAGTCGGAAATGTGGGGCGTCCCAGACTTTGGAGACTGGATCTCCGCCTAACGTACAAGCCTGCAATTCAGGGAGCAATTCCTGAAGGAGGTGTTACATTTAATGGAACATGAAAAATGAATTGCACTAATCTTTTCTCATGTAATGGGCAGTCCGTAGTGTCGGTCAAGCATTCCTACGCTGAGAGGAAACCCCCATCGCGCAGAGCACCCAACTTCACTGGATGTGGTACTGGTTGTTTGTTTCTTGGGAACCGTCTCCACTCATTACAGAGGTTAAAACCCTTACTCTTGGCCAGCCGGCCAGCAGGGAAACACTCCGGGGCATAGCTGTAGCTATCTTAAGGACAAGACGGGTAGGGATGAGCGAACAGAACGGAGTTCCGAAATTCGGTTCGGTTTGAAATTCGAGTTCGGAAATTCGGTTCAGTTTGAAATTCGAGTTCGGTTCAGAAGTTCGGTTCGGTCGACCAAACAGACCAAGTTCAGTCAAATTCCAAACTTCCGAACCAAGTTTGGCCATTCAAAACCAGGGTTTTTGGTGTGTGTTGCCACTAGGAATGGGCGAACAGAACAGAGTTTGGAAATTCGGTTCGGTTTGAAATTCAAGTTCGGAAATTCGGTTCGGTTTGAAATTCGAGTTCAGGTCAGAAGTTCAGTTCGGTCGACTGAACAGACTAAGTTCGGCCGAATTCCGAACTTCCAAACCAAGTTCGGGCATTCAAAACCAGGGTTTTTGGTGTGTGTTGCCACTAGGGATGGGTAAACAGAACAGAGTTCGGAAATTCGGTTCGGTGCAGTTCGGTTTGAAATTCAAGTTTGGTTCGGTCAACTGAACAGACCGAGTTCAGTCCGAACTCCGAACTTCTGAACCATGTTCACCCATCCCTAAAGAGGGGTATTTATCCTAGGGCCCAAGCTGAGCGGGAGGCAGGGGGGACACAAATCCTGTCCTGTTGTAGCTGGGCCAGACGGAGACTGACCTGAACGGAAGTGCCTGCAACACATGACATGTGTGGGACCCACCCAGCGGGTGACACAGGATACAGCAAGCACTAGTAGTGGCAGCACAGGGCAGACAGCATAGCTGCAACCTCGAGGGCTTAGGAGCAGCAAGCAGAGGGAGGGAGAGGTGCTGAGGGGAGAGCGTGGGAAGGGAGAGGATGGTGACGGGAAGAGGATTAAGTCCATTTCTTGCACCTGGGCCCCTTCCAACCTAGCTAGGCACCCCCTCATTCCCCGTCCCAGTTAACACTGCAGGGGCAGCTGCCCTCGCGGAGCAGGGATCACAGATCACTTACATTTAAATCCAGATAAATGTACTCATCGGTGATGACGGGAGAATCTAGCATGGAGTACTGCAGCTGGGACCTGGGGTTGATGGCATTTAGGCCTATGGAAAATTATTCACAACAACAGATTCTTACATTTTTTCAGGTTTTTAGTGTGTTTTTTAAACAATAATCTAAACTTTAGAAAATTCTCCTTGCAGCTTTATACAGCCTTATTAATTCAGTTCATCTTGTGTGTTTATTAACCAGTGCATTTTCAACAAGCTTACTCCTGACAAAGAGCCTGGGCGTGAAACGCTGCTTGTATGTTCTAGACGGATCAGTTGATGTTGTGTTTTGCAGGAGTTGTAAATACATGGTTTGAGTTTGGTGCTGTGGGCGGATGTCGTCATTGGAAGCAGTTTTCTATTTATTTTCCGCAGCTTTTTTGTCCTCCACTTAGTTCTTTGCTATTGGTTTTGACCCCACCGCACCTTTTTTCATGCTTTATTTCCCAATTCAGACTAAGAGGTTTGGCCCAGATTGTCTTTTTAGGAAAGCCACGTATAATTATCTTCCAGTTTGCTTGGCGTTGATCTATATTTATCCTCCTGTATAAAGCTGAAGAGCGTGTTTAATTCTGCCATTCAAAGTGGGTGAGAACCACCACCAAAAGGTCTTGGCTGGGCAAGCATTGGGCCGTGTTACTCATGAGTGTATGGAAGGAAAAGCAAAGTTGCCTGGATCTCAAAACCAGTCATACTCCTGGTCCCAACTGGTTTGCAGCATGGTTGGGATCGGGGAAGACACAGCTGTGCTCAGAGTGCTGGCGAGGTGTCTTGAGGACTGAGCCACCACTTCCCACCTCCAAAGTCGAGACAAAAATTATTCCACTGTACAGTTGCCATATAATTTTTTTTTTTAAAAGTCCTGACAGAGGATTGTGCACCTTCTTCTCATTGTACAACTACTTGTCGGGATGGGCGAACAGAATGCAGTTCGGATGTTCGGTCGTTCGGTTCGAAGTTAGGGTTCAATGGTTCAGTTCAGCCAAGTTCAGGTTGGCCGAACTTGGCTGAACAGTCAAAAACAGCAATACGAAATGAAACCGAAACCTATTTTTGGGGGGGGTCCTGAAAAGACGTTTTTCCTGCCCCCGATTTCATCCAAACTAATCCGAACATGACCGAACTGTTCGGTAATTCGAGAGTTCGTTCCGGATGTTCGGTTCGGATGTCCGAACACACTGAGTTTGGTCCGAACTCCGAACATCTGAACCGTGTTCGCCCATCCCTAACTACTAGGGCTGAAACGGGATCTCGCAAAAAGCAAGGATCTTGTCAAAATTCCAGTTCTTGACTCATCCGAGACGAACCGAGGACCGGAACTTTGTCAAGTCGAGAATTTTTGTTTTTTTTTTAAAAAAAACACTAAGAAAATAATTATACATGCGCAAATGGCCACCGGACTGTTTAGCACATATGCAACAATCCCCGCCACCCTTAACCAAAATAGTGGAAATACCGTCACCACCAATTTTGGTTAAAAAAAGTGGCCATTTTACACATGCGTAAAACAGTCCGGAGGGCATTTTGCGCAGACACAATAACTTTTTTTCTTGCCCAAAATGAGTTCACCCAGAAAAATAATAACAACATATCATTGCACGCACACAAAATGGCCACTGCCATTAACCAAAATGGCAGCGTCACCATTTTGCCCAGATGGCCACCAGGGCCCCCATTTTGCGTTATGTGCAGTGATTTTTAAAACATTTCCTATTTTCAATTTTAAAGATAACAATAACGTTTAAAAAATCACTGCGCATGAACAACTGGCCACCGGACCATTCTGTGAAGGCAAACCCTTTCCCAAAATAGTACCAGTAGTACTGGTGCCATTTTGGGAAAGGGCTGCACATGGGCAGAATGGTCCGATGTCCATTTTCCACATGTGCAGTGATTTTTTGAAACTTATTTTTTAAATCAAAATAAAAGCGGGGGTGACAAATCAAATGTTTTGTTTACAACAAAAAAATGAAGTTGGGTTTTTTTGTAAATGAGAACAAATGGTGTGTGGTTTACCCATTTTTCAGGTACCCGTTCCAGCTCTATTAAGTGGATAACCATTTGTTGGGGATGGTGTTAAATCCCGTTAATCCCACTCGGTGCAGGAGGCTTGGACGGATGAACTCTGAGATCTACTCCTACAATTCTATGAGCCTATTGGGTTTCTCTCTGGACCAGCCACAAAGGATGACAAATCCTAATGTATATGGAAGAAGAAGAAACTACAGCTCTGTCCCCACAGATTCTGGGGCGATAAATTCCACTTGCTTTGCGCCCTGGAGTGTGACGAGGCAGTAGCCAACTGAACTGAGACTTTGAGAGTCAAATTGGAGCCGTGGTTCCTGCAGGGAGGAAGAGCCAACGTGAACTTGTTAAACACCTTTCCAGATTAAATAGGTGGGGCTTGAGTGAATCAATAAAACAGGGGTACGTGGCAGGGGGAGATATCTTCACCCCAGGGTGAAGGGTGAAACCCGTTATGTGCCTGCCTGACAATGGGTCTTTTTAGATGGACACGGAAGTGCTCACCCCCAGAGCAGGTCCGGGGGGGGCACCCCCGCGTCTACCCGCGTGCAGCCCTGTCTGAGTCCATTTTAAGCGGACTCAGCGTCTGCCATGGCCCACCCACACAGCACCCCTCCCCGACACCATAGAGTTGCTGACTAGAGTGTCCGCAATGCTATGGTGTTGCCGTGGCAACCCCTGGCTGAGCACAGAGCTGTAGAACCCATCCGCTGAGCTGACGGACAGCACCCCTGCCTGCAGCTGGTGCCCCAGCATTGGGCTGCCCGGTCGAAGGGCAACGCTCCTGAATGTTCCAGAGTACCGTCAACTGGGCTTCCCCAGAGCAGGGACAGGCTGCCCCGCCTGCACATCTGGTGGGATGCCTTTAAACAGACAGTCCATCCTGGTGTGAGGCGGGTCAGCGGCTTGGGTGCTGTCCGTGTGAAAGCACCCAACGTGTTCTTTATTTAGAGATCAGTCCTCTATAATGGGAGCCTTAGGCTGCTTTTAGATGATCGGGTGGCACCCACGCTTGTTTTTCAAAACTACTGGGAGGCGGGTTTACATGTGACACCGCCGCAGCTGCCGCCGCGCATGTGTGGGTACCGCGCATCCATTTCCAGCCGCAAGCTGACCGGGTCGCCAATCGAGGATGGAAATATGTGGCCGGAAATGGACACGCAGCGCCCACACATGCACATAATCGGCGGCGGTGTCACTTGTAAACCCGCCTCCCAGTAGTTTGAAAAACAAGCGTGGGCACCGCGGCGATCGTCTAAAAGCGGCCTTAGTCTTAGCAATGCACCTGGACCGCGATCCGGCTAAGCCTTAGTCTTAGCAATGCACCTGGACCGCGATCCAGCTAAGCCTTACTCTTAGCAATGTGCACTTGGTGTCCTGCAACCCAAAACAAAGGACAAATTAGGAGCAAGAGCTGAAGGGTTCATTTAGGTTCAAAGGTACTCCTTTTATTTATTTTATTTTATTTATTTATTTATTTACTTATTATATTAAAATTTATATGCCACCCCCTCCTGCCTCAGGCATCTCGGGGCAGCTCACAACATCTTAAAAACATTTTAGAACATTAAAACAAACAGTAATAATTACAATTAAAAACAATATAAAACCCCATCCCCCTCTACCCTACCCTAACCCAACCCACCCATCCCATCTCCCTCGGGAAAGGTCCAGCAGAACAGTCAGGTCTTACATTGTCTACGGAAAGAGGGGAGGCCGGAAGCCAAGCGGATCTCCGACGGGAGGGAGTTCCACAGCCGCGGTGCAGCCACGGAGAACACCCTCGTCATAATAAACACCCAGGGAACCCCGAGGAGGGTGCCTCCAGCCGATCGCAGGGGTCAATCTAGGACCCGGAGGATGAGGCAGTCCTGCAGGTAGGCGGGGCCCAAGCCATTTAAAGGGCTTTAAAGGTCAACACCAACACCTTGAATTGGGCCCGGAAGCCTACCGGCAGTCAATGCAAAGAGCGACGCACCGGTGTAATATGCTCACGTCGGCCCATCCCCATCAAGAGACGGGCCGCCTCATTCTGCACCAGCTACAGCTTCCAAACCAGCACCAAGGATAGCCCCACGTAGAGCGCGTTGCAGTAATTAAGCTGAAACTTACCAACCAACGTGCCCAAGTTGGCGTTCAGTCCAAGGACCGTGTTGGAGATGCTCAGACACAGCTGCATGGAGGAAGGACACAAGAGGGGCACAGCTTGGGTGAATGTGGCTTCTGAACTGCTCTGCAGCATGACTAACAGGGCAAAACATCCCAGGAATGAGGTAGCTGGCCCTTCAGGTCTTGGAAGGCTTGAGGGCAGCTCTACCCTGTACTATTAAATATTTTTCCAAACTTTAGCCTTTTCAAAGTAATATTTCTGTGCAAGAGAAGAGAAACCATTCCCGACCTTATAGTCCCAAGAAACAGGTAAACAAAATCCCATAAATTTTACTTGGAGATGTCCCACCTGAGAACAGGTGTGCGCATGCAGAAGTGTTTTTAGGATTAGATCCTTTGAGCCATCATTCCAGGAGAAATCTGCACATGACACAGTTGGGACCATTCCCCCAACATGCCAACTCTTCAAAAGCAGGAGGAGACACGAGAGCTGCTTCTGTAGTCGGCCCTTTTGAAAATCTGACTATTGTTTTGAGATCTAAATAGGAGCCAAGCCCTTTGGAAAATTTGTGCTTTATATAGTCTGGGCAAAGCTGCTTCCCCACTTTACCAGTCAACGGAGCAAATCGAGAGCTGCTGTCTATCGCTGTGTACATGGCAGCCAGATGTGGTGAATTCAGACTATAGCAGCTTGGGATTATGGCACTTACAAGGCGACAATAAAACCATTTTCAGATACTTAAAAGGCTACAAGAGGCAACGGGATTAGGTTGTAGGAAAGTGGGTTTAGGTTTTAATTGAAACCAATTTCCTAAATTAAAAAAAATAATGGAAAATTCAAATTTACTTTGGAAAGGAACAAGTTGCTGGAGTAAGTTGTGGAATCTCCTTTGCTGGAGGTTTCTAAGATGAACCTCCTGGATGAACCAGATGACCTGTGATTCTACCATTCAAGACCAGAGACTGAGAAAACCAATACATACTATAATTTGAGGTGAACATAATTTAACAGCAGAAGGGGCCTCTTTTTCCACCCTAGTCCCCACTCCCTGCCCATGCAATGGATGAATGGAAGTGTTTGTGGGACTGATCCCCAAACCAGGGCACACGCTGTTGCGTTTGCTGAATGGAAAACGTTGCCGATGCCGTTACCTTGTCAACCAAGACAGCGTGAATGTGCTTCTGCAGGGGACCCAGTAATCTGGACAGCAAGCTAAAGGGAGAGAACATATAAATAATATCCTGACAGAGAGCAATTCCAAACCAAGTCCTTTGGAGTGATGCAGCTGAGCTGTTGTGGTTGCCCTCGTCGATGGAAAGCACCAAAACAGTCTCAGACATTCAGACCATTAAGCCGCCATCCCATCTTCACCAAAGTCAACGGAAGAGCTTCTCAAGTGCAGGGTCAGGCACTGTAGGACCATGGGAATAAAAATGAGGTGTGGGAACACCCCTCAGAGTTGCGGGTGCAGGTAAGGCTCCCCTTAATTCATGCCCCAATGACTTCTAAGATGGAAGCTTGGCGGCAGTCATGGAAAGCAGAGATTCAGAGGCAGATTGTACCCTGTGCAGTCCGGCTAACAGGAGCTGAACTTCCTGAAAGCTGGAGGAGTGGGCAGAGCCTCCCTCACTCTGGGGTCAGGTGGTGAGGTTTGAAAGAGGCCAAGATCAGAATCTGTGCCTTTTGTTACTCCAAAATGGTGTCACAGCCCTGGCCATGAGCATTATCGTATTCAACAAAAAAGCACCAGAAGGGAACCTTAGCAAGAGGGAGCTAACAGGGGTGTGGAGCAGGGGAGGGGGGGGGTAGTACTCTACTGTTTGATTATTATTATTTTTTTTAAATGTAAATTATTTTTAACAAAAACAAAATAAACAAACTGTGCATACACAAAATGGCCACCAGGGCCATTTTGCGCAGATGTGGCCCTTTTCCAAAATGGCACCGGCAGCGTCAGAACCATTTTGGGGAAAGGTGCACATGTGCAGAACAGCCCCGGCGGCCGTTTCGAAGCCATCTTTGTTTGTTTTTAATAAAATAAAACAACAAAAACAATAATGAATGAAATCAAATGAATGTCATTTGCTTATTCCTTCGTTTTCATTACCTTAGTTATGAAAACCAACGGGGCTCCATTTGTTTTTGTAATGAGTTAATTAAAATTATATGAATTGCACATCCCCAAGAGCCAAGATGCGACACCTCACTGAAATGTACGAACTCACAGAAAATGGTCTCCGTGGCGGGAGACTTCTATGATCTGTGGTAGGGCTGTCGCGGAAAGTCGCAGCAGTAGATAATTCCACTGGAAATAACGTTTCCGCAATTAGTGGTACGGCGTGGCAGAGGCTTTCATTCCGCTAGTTTCATTCCGCTACTTCCGCAGTTCCGCTAATTTCATTCCGCTACTTTCACAGGCTTCACAATTAGCGGAAAACATGCCATTTTTGCTACTTCCGTCATTCCGCCAGTGCCACGAAATAGCGGAACAGCGGTTTCCGACAATTCCGCAATTTTTCTGATAGTTTCCAAATTTGCAGAATGCCGGCGGAATTAGCGGAATGTCGGCAGAGAAGCCGCGGTGTGGCGCGGGCAATTCCGAAATGGCAGAATGGAATCACGGCGCGGTAAAAGCTGCTGCCGCTTCAGTCCTAGTCCCTTCCTGGCTTTACAATTCTGACTGTTTAAACTAGCAACTTCCAAGCAACAGCCCTAAATAAAATGGTTGACTAGTGTATGATCAAAAGTAAACATGTTTCTGATGAGAGGAAGTTCCAATTCTCCACAGTATAACGTTGTTAAGGCAGCGGTTCTCAAAGTTTTGCCTGCGCAACCTCATTCTGAAACTTGGTTCCACGACCCCAGAAAACCCCCAAGTATACAAGACCTCAGCAGGATTACAACCCCATCGGCAGATGGCACAACCCCTCTTGGGATCCCAACACACAGCTGGGGATACTCTACTCAAAGTGACACAAGATGAAAACATGGAACATCCAGACACCTACTTGAATCTTCCTACGACAATCTGTACGTCACCCAGCAGGGACTTGCAGGCAGAAATACTCAATATAGGGAAGCCATGGGGGCTACGCAGAACGCGGACGTCCAGCCGGATGGAGGATCCCACTTTCAGTTCTAGCGAAGTAATCAAGCTGCGCAGAGACAACAGATACCAGATCACTTATGGTTTCTTTAACGGGTCTGAGTACGGGTGTCAGGGAGACGGTATATTTTAACGGGGTGCAGAAATC
This sequence comes from Sphenodon punctatus, assembly GCA_003113815.1. Taxonomy (NCBI): domain Eukaryota; kingdom Metazoa; phylum Chordata; class Lepidosauria; order Sphenodontia; family Sphenodontidae; genus Sphenodon; species Sphenodon punctatus. The sequence continues at coordinate 6,393,978 of QEPC01014492.1, read as the reverse complement.
ACATCATTTGTTTTTATTTTAGTTTTCATTTTCATTTTCAAAAAAACTTTTGTTTTTTGGGGGGGTGTAAATGACTTGTTTTTGTTTTTATTTTATTTTAAATCATTTTTTAAAAAAATTTTAAAAAATTAAATCACTATGCATGTGCGAAATGGCAATGGGACCATTCTCGGCATGTGTGGCCCGTCTCTAAAATTGCACCGGCAGCATTGGTACCATTTTGGAAACGGGCGCACATGTACAGAATGGCCCCAGCGGTGATCTGCGCCTGTGCGGCGATTTTAAAATTATTTTTTAGTAAAGAAAAAAATAAAAATGGATGAAATCAAACTCATCTTTTTATTCATTCATTTTCGTTACCATAATTACGATAACGAATGGGGCTTCATTAGTTTTCATAATTAATGAAGAGGCTACATATTGCACACCCCTAGTAGATTCGCTCTGGTTCCTAACTATTCAGGATAACAGATCGGCGGGTTCGACTCTTATAAACCGTTACCATCGTCCTTTGGCCATTTGTATTATGGGTCCATATTTTTAGGCCACTGGGTACTAACAAGGGGCACTGATTGTTGCATGTACTTTCTGGTCCCTGGTGGCTTTAAAGCTATGAGCATCCCACACTGCTGTGTCCTCAGAACAGCTTAGCTCTCATCTCCAATGCTCCAGTTAAAAGGTCTTCATGCCACTAATCAAACTCCTGAAATGAATGAAAAACTCTGCTTCCTCCGAGCCCTCCGTTCCTTGCCCACACACTCACACGTTGGCTCTGATGTGGAGATCGCTGACGAGAGAGAGTTGTACTCCGGTACCACGCATAAGCTTTACATCCAGCTGGGGAAGCTGAGCGTTCAGAATCTGTATCCTGTTGGGATGAATTGGAGACATTAGAAGAAAACACAAGTCCGTTGAGTGCGGTCTAGCCCTGCAGATAACAATGTTATTGGGGGTTACCGGAGATAATGATACCACTTCATTTGGATACCAAACTCATGGTGAATCGTCATGTCTGTTTGCTAACCCGGTGTTCCTCATGGGCCACTCGCCAATCCAATGGGCGGCCAATGGGCGGTGGATCTTTGCCCGTGACTGCTCTTGCACCTGGCAACAGTGGCTATGGGGAAGAGAGCGCTAGTGGACTATGGCTTACATAGAACATAGCCCAGGAGCAGTGGTGGCAGCAGGTACCTACGAATAGTAATGGTTAGTCCTTTGGGGCAACAACCGTATAAGAAGTGGAGACAGAAGCATGAGAATCAGCAGTGCTGCCCTAGCATGGCTCCCACCACCTTCGCCATCACTCCCTGGGACCCAAATCGTCATTGAACCGCAGCTCTAGGCAACTCTCAGCCAACACTGCTTCTAGGTGGAGCTGCAGGTAAGCCCTGGCCCCTCTACCTCCTACCAAACAATTGCTGTGTGTGCTAGTGGCTACCCACAATCTGCCACCAACATGGAGCAAAAAAGACGGGATGGTTTTTTCCCCCCATGCTTTCGGTTATTCCCATTGAAAACACAGGAAAAAACAGTTTCCTTGTAAGTTGCAGAAAAACGCCCAGGAAAGAGAACATCCTTAAGCAGCAAGTCCTCCTCAGGTCACTTACTCAAAGTAGTTCTGCTGACTTACTTTGTACTAATCACTGGTCTGTGGGTCATGGTCTAAGATTAGCAATGGGTGGAAAGCCCGTTTTACAAAATTTGGGGTGATTCTCTTATCCTCGGTGCATCCAAATTTACCGTGTCCCCTGCAGCCAAAACGGGGCTAGGAACCCTGTGAGGATAGGACTTCCCCTCTCCACTTCTGCTTTCAGCCAGGTGAGAACAGGTGCAAGGAAAGCCCATTCGTTGTGACAACGGGTGCTTTCAGACAGACAGCACTTGCACCTCTGCTCCGCCTCACTCCCGGGTGGCCCATTCGTGTAAAGACGGGCCGCCGGATGTGCAGGCAGAGCAGGAGAGGAGAAGAGGTTGCATCCTCTGCTCCAGCTCTGCTTGTGGTGCTCTCGAACATCCAGAAGCATGTCCGGCGGAGCGGGTCACCCAAACCTGGGGCACCAGCCGGAGGCGGAGCTGCTGTTCATCTGCTCGGCGGACAACCACTGCACCTTCACTCTCAGCAAGCAATTGCCCGGGCAACCTCGTACAGTTGCAGGCAGCCACCTAGAGCAACCGGTGATCTGCCCGCAACTCTATGGTGTTGGGGAGGGGTATGTGGGCAGCTGGTGGGTCCATGTACACCCAGCGTATGCAGGGCTGGAGGTGGTCCCTCTGTTTACACCCAAAGTCTTTAACACAAATTAAAACCAGTCTTTTCCTGCCAGCGGTCAGGTCTCAGACAGACACTCCCTTCATGTCGGTCATCTCCAAATACTTATCCTCAGATAAGTCTTCTCCTAAGACATGGGAGACGTGCAGGAAAGGCAGAGAGATTCAACGGCTGTAGAGGAGATGAGGGTGCCCACCAGTGGGAAAAGAGCAAGCTCTGTCAGGGTGACATTGTCTCACTAAGAATGAAAGCCCAAGGCCAGCACACAGCATATGCACATTGCAAAGGCCCCGGAACAGGAATCAGGCAATGAACAAAGCTTGTGCTGACGTGAAGCTCAGGCAAGGAGGGTTGACTCACCCTACAATATTCAGGACGGATCCGAACAGGCTTCCTTCACCAACAAGGTTCGGGATGGGGATGACCTGCAGAGCATGCTGCAGAGGATTTCTCCCGGCCTGGCACACTGTAGGGACATCAAAAACACCCCACAAGGATCCAGGTTAGAGTTGATCCAAGCATCCCTTTGCCCAATGCAGAGAAGATGTGCACTTAGATTTCGTTATATTGATAACGATAACAAAATTCTTCATTTTTGTTATCGTTCTTGCAATAATAATAATAATAATGAAATCAATAATGATAACGAAAGCCGTTATTGATTTTGTTATTGCTTGGCAGGTGTTTTTTGGAGGAAAATGTGGTGAGGGGAGGAGGGAGCAGACATTTCGGAGCCAGAAAGAACCTGTTGGATGTAATGACAGGCCAATGAGCAGCACAAGCCGGTCCCAAGCAGTTGAAGGACACCCTGTGATTGCTCAATGCCTCCTGCCTCCCAGAACCAATCATGGGGGCTCTGGGGAGGGCACTGCAACCCTTTATGTTGCAGGGCCAGACTGTTTGACTCTTGTTCTGTGTTAGCTCTTGCTGTGTCAGGTTGCATTTACAGAACTCTGGGGCTTGCACTAAAAATCTTTCCCAGCCTCAGTGTTATACCTTACCTTTCCTTATACTGTTTATTTTACCTTCCCTGTCTGTCTCTCCCTGTACCCCTAAAGGATATCTGCTCTCTGCAACAACACAGCCTGATGCGAGGTGGTTTGGGGAAAGGGAATTTAATTGGTTGTATTTATATCTATTTAGGCTTTTATGTGCCTCAACATGTCCTGAACCCTCAAGATGGGCTGTGGAGACAATAATTATGAATAAATAAAAATCATAATAAAACCCCTTTAGAGAAACCAAGCATAAATTATTAGTGTCTGTAAAGTAAGGCTGACATGAATAGGTCTTTTTATAATTGTCTAGCGAATGAGGGTGAGGGACGTGTTGGTTCCAGGAGTAGCAGATGGAGACACAGTGGACAGTTCACTGAGAACTTCAGCTCAGCATGCAATGGTGATCAAAAAGGCAAAGCGAATGTTATGAACTGGAACCAAACCAATTCTAGTGAGAAATCTCGAGAGAACATGAACAAGGCTCAAGAGCTCGCTGGGATCTCGATACCTGGTTCAAGTTCTCGGCGAGATTTTGAGCCCAGCTGAGGCTCCCCCCAAAAAAGCATCTGTTTGGTGAGAAGGAGGAGCGCACTGACCCAGATTTGCAAGGGGTTTCGTTGGCCAGGAGTGCTGGGACCCCAGAGGTCCAAGCTCTTCTAGCCAACCCAGTCCTTTCCAAAGCCCTCAAACAGCTGCCTGGTCAATTTCAGGCTGAAATTGACCAGGCAGCCGTTTGCAACTTTTCAAGGGGCCACCACTCTAGATGAGCTAGGAAGCCCATTGGAAAGTTGAGTAGCTTTACTGAGGGGCTTCCCCAGCAGAGGGCATGGGGGGACCCAAACAACCCTGGGACAACCCCTCAGGAAGCCTCCCCCCCCCAAACCCCTTTGCAAATCGCTGTGCTGGGGGGAGAGAGCGGCAGAGCCACTACTCCCCCCCCCCCCCAACCTGGTGCAGGGCTATGCAAGCCACCAAGCGGAACTTGGGGGTGCTTCCTAGCAGGGGGACAGAGGGGGAAGGGAAAGTGCAAGGAAGGAGGGCTGCCTCGAGTTTCTCACTTTTCTTGGTGAGAATTCAGGTAGTTTCGCAGCTCATTCTCATTTGCAAGAACAAGTCGAGAACCCTGATTCTCCCCGAGGAAAGCGAGAATCTGAGAATCGAGTTTCCGCCTGGGTTAGGAATTATTGAAAAAGGGAGAGAGAATAAGACAGAAAGTATCATAATGCTGCTCTATAAATCTGTGGTACGACCACACCTTGAGTTGTGTGCAGTTCTGGTCGCCCCAGCTCAGACAAGTTCTAGTAGAACTGGAAAAGGTACAGAGAAGGGAAACAAAAATAATCAAGGGTATGAAGTGACTTCCGTACAGGGAGAGGCTGGGTAGGTTGGGGCTCTTCAGTTTGCAGAATAGACGACAGAAGTTTATAAAATCGTGAGTGGTGTGGAAAGAGTCAATAGGGAGCGGTTATATTTACCCTCTCAAATAGTAGAACTAGGGGACACTCCATGAAACTAACTGGCAGCAGATTTAAAACAAATAAAGGACAATATTTATTCACTCAACACACAATTCACTTGGGAAATTTGTTGCCAGAGGATGTGGTAAAGGCCAGTAAGCATAGCTGGGTTTTTAAAAGGATTGAATAAGTTCTTGTGGAATAGGTCCATTTATGGCTATTAGCCAAGTAGGTTGGTGTACGTAAACCTCTGACTGTCGAGAGCTGGGAGTGAACCGCAGGGAATGGATTAATTGCCCCCATTGTGACCTGTTGGGCACTTCTCCTAAGCCTGGCACTTCTCCCAGTCTGGCACTTTTTATGTTCTTATGACAAAGTAGTTCAGATGATCTCTTTTCTTGGACCAACTTCTGTTGACAAGAGTAAGAAAGTTTTGGGGACACACAAAGCCCTTCCCTCAGGAGTTCGGAAATTCAGTTCGGTTTGGTTTGAAATTTGAGTTTGGAAATTCAGTTTGGTTCGGTTCGAAATTCGTGTTCGGTTTGGTCGACCGAACAGACCAAGTTCAGTCGAATTCCGAACTTCTGAACCAAGTTCAGCCATTCAAAACCAGGGGGTTTTGTGTGTGTTGCCACTAGGGATGGACGAACAGAACGGAGTTTGGAAATTCGGTTCAGTTTGAAATTCGAGTTCCTTTCAGTAAACCAAACAGACCGAGTTCAGTCTGAACTCCGAACTGCATGAGAACATACATCTGAATTGGCCTCCATTACTGTTGGAAAATGTGTATCCTTGTTTTCTCATTTCCTCCACTTCATTATTTTGGTCACTTAGCTATTTCATTTATTTGGGCATTTGGATTTCATTTCACTTCAACAGTATTATTTGGGGGTGGTTTTTTTACAAGTTTAAATGTGAACATGATTGGTCCAAAACAAATGCAGCAATCGCATTCATATCGTAACAAAAATAAAAAATGAAATTCCCTTATAGTCCTGCTGATGCAAAGGAAGTACTAAACACAAGCACAAAATACTGAAGTAGCCATAATATTAAACATGAAAATACTGAAACAAGGATTGGAATCTGCCAAGGAAATGGAAGTGAATAGCCCTTCATACCTGTGTCACGAAGGTGGATGTGTCAAATTCGGTATTAGTTTAAGACTAGGGCTGGTTCAAAAAAGCCATTCCAGAAGAGTTCCATGAAATAGGAATGGCTACAGAAATCCGGGTCGGAAGTACGGTCGGACTAAATTTCTGACCAGAATTCCGACCGGACACTTTTGCTTCCACCATAAAAGTACCTACCATCTTGTTGTTGTATGGTGGCCACCATTTTGCACATGTGCAGAATTGCGGCTACCATTCGGCGTGCGCCAATGGTGCTTTTTTCCCCCGTCTTATTGGACCAGTTGAAATGCCCAGTTCTGACAGAATCAGAATCAAGGCAAAATTAGCCCTATCTTCAGATGCTCACCTCAGCCCTGGAATTGAGAGCAAGGGCTGGTCATATTTGCAATTCATGCTAAAACCTGTGACCATGTCAGGATTAGCAAACTCTTCCATGGATGCCCAATGTTTGTGTAAATGCTCGCCATGGTAACAACTAAAAATGCCAAAGTGTGGGTCAGACTTGCATCTCAGACTCATCAATCCTTTCATGAAGGGCTTCTCCCAATATTGACAGTCTGTCAAGATTGATGAAAGGATTTAGCAAGGAAAGCTTATAAAGAAAGCTTTAAAACAGTCGAGACAAGATGGGGAGGGGAGAAAGAGGACAACAGTTTTCAAATATGTAGAAGATGGTTATGAAGAAGATGATGCAGAAGAATATAGGAGCTGCCACTGCATCAGACCAATCCGACCCAGCATCCTTTCGCTGACAGCACTTAATACCAGATGCCTTGGGTGTGCAATTTCGTATCATTTAATTAACTACAAAAACAAATGGAGCCCCATTCATTTTTTTAACTAAGAACATAAGTAGTGCCATACTGAGTCAGACCAATGGTCCATCAAGCCCAGCATCCGGTCCTCCAACAGTGGCCAATCTCAATCGCATGGGAGAAGAACCAACAGTCCCAATGGGCAATCCATTCCCCGTTGTTCACTCCCAGCTCCCGACAGTAAGACGTTCATCCCATAAGCTACTTAGTAGCCATTAATGGACCTACTCTCCAAGAACTTATCCAGTCCTTTTTTTCCTTACGTGCATCACTTTGCACTTGTCCACATTAAATCTCATCTGCCATTTAGATGCCCAGGCACCCAGTCTCATAAGATCCTGTTGCAGTTCTTCACAGTCTGCTCGTGTTTTAACTACCTTGTATAACTTGGTGTCATCTGCATATTTGATCACCTCACTCTTAACACCCTTTTCCAGATCATTAATGAATACATTAAACAGCACCGGTCCCAATACAGATCCCTGGGACACACCCCTTTTTACATCTCTCCATTGTGCAAACTGACCATTCAGTCCTACTCTTTGCTTCCTATCCTTTAACCAGTTACCGACCCATAGTAAGACACTGCCTCCTATCGCGTGACTTTTTAATGAAAACAAATGAACAAAACTAAGGTAACAAAAACAAATGAACAAAATGACGTTTGTTTGAATTCATTCGTTTTCATTTTTATATTATTAAAAATAAAAACCTTTTTTAAAAAAAACACCGTGCATGCACCAAATGGCCGCCAGGGTCATTCGACATGCGTGCCCTTTTCCAAAATGGTGCTGATTCTACTAGCACCATTTTGGAAAAGGGCATGCATGTAGAATGGCCCCGGTGGCCATTTTGTGCACTGCACACACAGTGATTTTTAAAATATATTTTTATTTTTAATAACATAAAATGAAAAATTAAACAAAAACGGTAGAGTCCTTTATGAACCACCCTCCCCACAAATGAACAGGGTTTTGGAAACAGAAACAAAAATGAAAATGAGTGATCTGATTGGTGCCCACCCCTATGCTTCAGGGAAAACTTACGAGAACAGGCCATGTATGGACTGACCCTTCCCCTGTTGTTCCCTGCCAATGTCTGGCAGGCAGGTGCTTCGGAAACATCCTGAACACGAGCGGTTCCATCCCCTGCCCATTACGGCCAATAGCCAAGACTGATTGATGTTCGCCCAAGGACCATGATGCAAGAGAGAACGAGCTTATGTGGCAAGGAAGGAAGGCTGAATTATTAGGCTTGAATATATTGCAGATTTAGATACTAGGAAAACTGACCATAAGAGTAACTGGGACAGAGAACAAGTTTCCAAGGGTGCGAGTGAATTCCCCAGCAGTGGGAGATTTTACGGAGAGGCTGGAGAAGAGTCTGTCAGGGGTGGTTTAGGTTTAATTAAGCCTGACTCTGTGTACGCAGGGAGGGCTGGACTGTGCTCTTGATATAGATGCTCTTGGGACTGTCGATAACGTGCTTCTATTGAGGTTCGATCAGGCGGTTTTCCCAAGGAGAGGAGAACCCACGCGGAGAACCATGACAAAGGGCTATTGTAATGAAAATACTTGGGCAGATACCTCAGGGCCCAAGCTGGACAATTTTCTGTATTACTTAAGGAACTAAACAGGGATGAGGCCTGGGTCCCTGCAGACAGTGTCTCTCTCTTACCGTACTGCAGGGCCTCCTGATTGACTCTCACCACCGTGCCAGGGGTGGTCCCGTATGATGGAACAACAAGACAAAACAAAATGCTGATGGTACAAAGCTTGAACATCTTTCTTGCTGGAATGAGGGTTCCTCAGAAACCTGGGGACAAGGAGACAGGCCTTGAGGGTTGGTGCCAACTGCAAGAGTCTGAGACATCCTAACCCCTTACCCTAGGGTCCGGGACTTCCTCACAGGGCAAGTAAATTGTGCCCCCCGCAACCCTCGTGACCACACCAGATTCTGCTCTGGCCTCCCTGCCCAGCTGCACCCCTATTGTCAAGCGAAACACGGGGGGGGGGGCTGCTGACACGAGGAGTCCATCTCCCCCTCATGGAGACCCTATCCATCTGCCTCGGCTAGAAAAACGTGCGTCACTCCAGCCCTGACTCAGACACACACGTGGGCCAGCTCTGCTGCTGGTGCAAGACCACATTGCACCATTGACTCCAAGAGAACGGCCCTGATTTTCACCAGCTGAGGATGTGAACAGAGACAAAAGAAAGCTTCCCCAGAGGGATCTATGAGCTACTCTAAGGGCAGATCGGGGGGTGGGGGGGGGGGGGGGGAGACACTTGGTGTGTGAAAAAAACTAGAAGATTGAAGCCTTCCTTTGAGAACATTTGTTCCTCGGGAGACGAGACAGCTGGGATGTGGGGAAGCTATGAAGAAAAGCCAAAAATATTATTTTCAGAAAAAATACCCAGATTTTCATTGTTAAATCTCTGAAACCACACACACACACACACACACACACACACACACACACGTCCAAGTAAACGAGAGGATAAAATTCATTTCTATCATTTCTTTTCCTCAAGGGAAATAATCCCTGAACCGCTTCAGCCTCGTCTCTTTCCGGTGGTAAGCGCAACGCATCCCCATTGAACACTCTGACTCTGGTAGCGGTCCCCTGTGTTGGACTTACCTTGGTCAGTCCCTGGTCAGTGCTGAGACTTTGCAAACTAGCAGGATGTTCTTTCCTGCCACTCTCCTCAGCCTGGGGCTTATGGAGTAGAGTTTTGACTTTATAGGGTGGCCAAAAGGTTGGGAATAAGCAGCCGTGATAGCTTAAGGATTAGAGTGGGTGTAGACCGTTTACTTGTGGTTCTTATTGATTCTCACTGTGCCAGGAAAATAAGCCCGTTTGTCCTTGCTACCCGCAATGTACATTGGGCGATGGGGATCACCAAGCACAACAAGGGATGGTTCTGGGCCAGATAGAAAGTGTTAACATCTCTGCAGGAAAGCACACGCCAAAAGGGGGGGACAGGGGTTCCAGAACGCCCCGGATAAGTCCGTACTTATCCGCACGAGGAATGCCAATAAGCCAGCACTGAAATAACCAGAGGCTGCTCTTTGTTATATCATCCTGATGGAATTCATCGGTTGAAATTTGCAAAGTGCTTTGAAGACAAAATCCTTGTGTGACTGATATGTATCCAGTTCCCCCTTGTATTTCAGCACTCCCCACCCAATTACCAAAAAATTCTGACACTTATTTAAATGAATATATATATACACATTTATTTAAATACCACTAAAGTTCTGTAGAAAATGTTTGCAAGGTTTTAAAGTGACATTGCTGTGACGGATTAACTTCATTTCCATTTTTTAAAAAGTCAACAATTGCTGATTAACCTGATTCGCAGTCATGATACCCTGGTCCCCTAAAACAGCAGCAGAACGCGTCCGCATATTTATCAGCCAATATCATGACGGCAAAGCCAACTTTTCATTATTCGGTCCAGTAAGTGCTGATAAAAGCAGCACCGGCGCATGGAACCGGTCTCCTCTCAGCGGCCACTTTGAAAGTTACTACAAGCAGGGGCGGACTGGGCAATCTGGAAACGGGGGCAATTCCTGCTGGGCCGGACTGGAGTTTAAAGCCCCGTGGAAGCGGCAGGTGCCTCTGTCCATGTGCAGCTCTGAACGCAGGCTCCCTGCCTGAGCAAGAAGCCTGCAATGATCCCTCCCCACATGCACAGGCCGCTTCTGCCTCCCCCGTGAAGCCTCCAGTCCAACCCATGCAGCGTGCCTGGGAAACCCACCCACCCACCAGCCCCGTGGGCCTCCCCTCCCCCAGGCAGGCATGCTCCACCCTCAGCAACCTCTGCCCCGTCTCTCAGCCTCAGCTCCCTCCTCAGCACCCCTCTCCCAGCCCCTCAACACCTCCTCCCCACTGCCCCATGACCACCTGCCCCTCAGTACCCCCTTGCCAGCACCCCCGCTGACCCCCTGCCCTAGGGTGGCTAGATATGTACATTAATGGGGCAATTTATGAGACATACAGGTTGCAGGCATGCTTTGGAGCTAATGCAACCCTACAACCTGTATTTCTCATAAGTGTTGTCTAAACTTTCCATATCACCCTACCCTGCCACTGCCCCATGACCCCCTGCCCCTCAGCACCCCCTTCTCCAGCACTCCCACCCTCCATGGTCCATGATGGAAGCTGGGGAATGAGGAGTGCTTAAGAGGTAGGGATGGGACTATTGGTATCGGATAAATCCGATAATACCGATAAATCCGATATCCGATTAATCCGATACCGATAAAACCGGTAACCGATAATTCGCCGATAGTCCCATCCCTAATAAAAACTAGCTGCATTTGGCCCCTGGACGTGAGGGTCCCCACCCCACCCTTTTTTCCAGAAAAATGCACCTTCCCAGATTTGATAACCAGGTTCGGGGGGCGTGACCCCTCTGCCCTGACCATGGACAGCGGTTCTGCATTCCCTTGGGTTCCCCTGGGCGGCGGCTGTTCTGCCTCCTGCAGTCACTGCTTTGGGCTCCTTTCGCCACTCGGTGCCTCACTCCCACTCTGCGTGGGGTGCTGGGAAGGGCAACATTAATACTGCTGCTTTTCTGCACGTGCCTGGCTGGCGCTACACGCTGCCTGAAGCTGCTTTGAGGAGGCTGAGAGGTGTCCAGGCTTGGGGGCTTCAGGTCATGCAGTCCTGGTACGCAGGTCCAGCTTGTGGGACTCCCAGCCCTGCCTTACATCAGCAACAGTCAGTCATGAGGCAATGCCCACCCACCCCACGTTCTCCAAGCTCCTTAGAAGCAGCAGTGGTACACTCACTCACCTTAGGACAGGGGCCAAGTAGGACTCCTGGGGCAGATTTTCTGGGCAGCTCTGGGGAAACGGGGGAAAGAATCAACATTTATTTTGTCTGGAGCAGCAAAATAGCTAGAGTTAGCCATGCTCACAACATGAACTAGCAGGTGGCAACCACTTTCCAAAGCAGCTATCTCCCCCCCCTCCCCCTCCCCAATTCATCACTGGTTTTAGACATTTGGCCAGATTTCATCTCTGGTCTTCTGTTTGGAACTCATGAACTGCAAATTGGGGTTGACAAATATTTATATCTACTTAGATGAATTGTAGGCGCAACGAAAAGTACCGTAACTGACTGGATGGACAGACGGACTGGCCGAGCACAGTTATTCATGAATGCAAAGTAATGTTTCAGTGAACAAACATCCTCTGTAACCAGCACTATGTTTTATAGACTGTCCATCTAGCAGATGATAGGAGCAGGACTAAGGTTTCAAAAGAAACTTATTGTAAAACGCATCTTCCATGGTGCAGGCAATTATCTGATGCAGATGTTTGCTTTACTAAACCCCTGGGTTCCTTGCCTGGCTCTCAGGGACCAATACGGACAGTGGATACTAGCACGGATGCTAACACTTAGCATGAGAGCAAGTCCCACCGAAGCGAGGATGGACTCTTTCATCAGAGCTAAGATTCAGCCAGTAGCGGGATTGTCACTCTCTGTGAGGCCTACAGCTACTGCTCAAAGGGGACAGAGTGCCATGACCTTTTGTGACCCAGTGCCCCCCACTCCTGGGATGCTGTCTGGACATACCCTCCTCCGGAGGATGTACCATCCCAGATAGCTAGCTTGTGTTTATTATCCCAGACCAGAAACAAAAGATGGAACCGAACAGGGCTGTCTGCCTAAAACATCTTAAATGTCTTTCTGCAGCTGGAAGACAAGGATTGCCAACTCCAGGGCCGGTGCTACCATATAGGGTAGCAAGCTGGAAGGGATGGCTCTCCCACCGCCAGTCCAGCTGCCTCACCCCATGCAACATCAATAAGCTCTGCGCTGGATGGGACAGGAAATGCACTCCCTTCAACGTCCCACAGGACTCCATCTTGCCCCCTCTCTTGTTCAATGTGTACATGAAGCCGCTGCGGAAGGTGGTCTGCAGCTGGGGGGTCCGCTGTCATCAATATGCGGACCACACTCAGCTATATTGGTCTTTTTCATCATAGCCAGGCCCGACGGTCTCCTTGCTGTCTCGGTGTTTGGCCACTGTGGGGGGCCGGATGTGGTTGAGCTAGTTGAAGCTCAATCCCAATAAGACGGAGGCGATGCTGGTTGGTGGGGCTGGTAATCTAGGTGAGGGGGTCACCCCCATTATTGGGGGTGTCTATCCTCTGTTGGTTCCATCTGTGTGGAGCCTGGGGTTACTCCTGGATTGAAAAATTCACCTGGATCGCCAGGTGTCGGCTGTGGTCAGGGACACCTTTCGACATTTGCATCTGGTGAGAAGGCTCCGCCCATATCTCTCGGACTCCAATCTCGCAACCATCATCCATGCGTTCATTACCTTGAGATTGGACTATTTCAATGTGCGGTACATGGGGCTGCCCAGAAGCTGCAGCAGGTGCAGAGTGCGGCAGTCCAGCTGCTTATAGGCACGGGTCACAGACAGCATATTCAACCGGTGCTCCGTGCTCTGCACTGGCTGCCTATTGTATTCCGGGCCCGATTCAAGATGCTGGTTTTAACCTTAAAGCCCTACACGCCCTAGGCCCCACTTACCTGAAAGATCACCTCACACACCCACACATTCCTGGGTCCTGAGGAGCGGGGTATGAAATTTAATAATCAATCAATCAATCAATCAATAAAACTTGCTGCCCTAGGCAGCCACGCCAATAAGCTCTGCATTGGATCAAGCGTAGGAGCGGTGCCCACCCCACCCCCAGGTGGCTCCACCTCATCCAACTTCCACTGCTCTCTCTCCTGCCCCCGCTAAACTCTGCACTGGATATGGGGCGGAGCTGCCCAGGATGGCAAGTTGAAAGGAGCGTCTCTCCCTCCACTTCTCCTGCTCCCGATCCTGCTGCTGCTTCTCATGCAAGTTCAAGGGAGCAACTCTCCCATCCCTGATCCAGCTGCGACCATCATCGCTGGTAGGCTCTGTGACTGGATCGGGGGGGGGGGGGCAGCGAAAGGGCTGAAAAAACCCTTGCACCGGTCCTGCATGACTCCCTTCACGATTTCACAGCTCAGGGTCAGGCTAACGGGACTCCTGCCCGTGCTAAGCGGGAGTGTTGGCTGTTTCCACAGGGAGGCTCACACTATCCTGATGACTTTTTAAAAAAATTACTTAAACTCTTTGCACTTGAATATCTAGAAGCACCTCTTCCTGGTGATGGGAGAGCTGCTTTCTAGGGGAGCGGTGTGGAGGAATCAGTTATTTGCAAAGCACTCGAGGATTCCCAAGCAACGAGCACTAGGAGGATTTCCTTAGCCAGGCCAAACAATATATATTGTTTATAACACACATTGTTCATCCATCTGTTAAAACAAACACTTTATTTGCTTTCAGAAGGATTTCCCACCTTGATCCTTCCTGGTTCCTACCCTTCTGTCCCAGAACATTATACAGACTTATATAAGCAAGTCCATGTAAGTGACTCGGTCACGGGCCAATGACGTTCTTTGCTCTGCGCCTCCGCTGCCCACCCGGTAAAACAAAAGTCCTGCACAGTGGAACCAACATTCACCCTTGCAGAGTGGCCACTTCACAGCAGCCGGAGCTCCTCCTCCTAGCACACTCGTTCCACCCATTGTTCGCTAATGAAGGCCTCCATGTTGCAACTGCGAAACAGTTCATTGAGGCCCATAAGAACATAAGTAGTGCCGTACTGGGTCAGACCAATGGTCCATCAAGCCCAGCATTTAAGATAAAAAGTAGTTAAGATACTACTGGACCAGCTTCCATTCTCACGTTTGGGACCGGGGGATCATCCTTGACCAAGCCCAAATAAGGCAAGGAAATTGGCTGGTGTGATATCTGGACCTGGCCCTGGCCCCAGCCTCATCTCGGTCTGACTGTTTTGCTCTAAGTTTCTGCATTCAGTTCTGTGCACAAATGCCCATATTGTCTTTCCAAGAGGTGCGCCATCTCCTGCTAAATCTTCAGAACTGCTTATCTTGTTAACCTTTAACAGGCAGTTTTATATAAGCCTCAGATGTTTCCCAGAAAGGGACTGAGCTTGTGCTTGTGCTTTATGCACCATATTGACTATGGCTCATTTGATTTTAACTTACACGGCAGTTTAGGTTTCTTCTGTAGCTCATTTTTGTGGACTGTTGGGTATTATTTCTCCGTTGTCCAAAGCAGAGGAGAAAGGCCGCCCTGCTTCTAAGCGAGCATAACCTTCCTGATGCTGATCAGCTGAGCAGAACGGGACCCATAACCCAGGCAAACATTCTTTCCCACTGAGACTGCTGGAATCTGAATGTCTCTTCTTATTTATTACTAGGGATGTGCGAACGCGGTTCAGGAGTTCTGACCGAACTCAAATAATTCAGTCGACCGAACCGAATTTTCGAACCAAACTCGAATGCGACCAAACTGTTTGGTCGAATACAAACCAATTCAGAAGGCAAAAAAAAAAAACGGTTTTGAATGTACGAACTCGGTTCGGAAATTCGGAATTCGACCGAACTCAAATAATTCGGTCGACCGAACCGAACTTTCGAACCGAACTCGATTTTTGAACCGAACTGAATTTATGAACTCGGTTCTGTTCCCACATCCCTATTTATTACCTTTGTGTTAGGTATTTATTACCTCATACCAGAAAAACAAGAAAAGTTTTCAATAAGAGTTAAACACATTTGTGTGATTAAATCTCACAAGGTCACTCTTTAGGATTCCTTGTTGTGGAATCTGGAAGCTCTTGATTCTCTTGTCCTCTTTTATTTCTGCTGTCTGTCCATTATCTCTCGATTCCCTCGGTCTGTTAGTTGGCTAGCCAGTGAGCTCTGCTTTGCTTTCAATCTAGTCCTTTAAAAATAACTTAATGGAGTCACCCTGGCCTCAGCTCAAAGCTTCAGCCACAAAAACCTCCAGGTGAGATTCTTATCTTCAAGGGGTGTAGAGAGGAGCCTGTTTATATAATTCACATCTCTGAGAGATCGCCTTTTCCATATTGTCCCATCACGATCTCTGCGGTCAGCCAGGAGTGCCCTCCTGCAGGCAGCTCCTCCCAGCCGGGTTCATCTGGCATGGGCACACAGAGAGGCATTCTCTGTTGCTGCCTCGGGCTGCTTTTAGATGTGCGCGCCGCGGCGTCAAATCACGCGCTATGTTAAAAAAATCTGATGGTCAGGGTTTAGACTAGGGATGGGCGAACGTGGTTCGGAAGTTCGGAGTTTGGACCAAACTCGGTCTGTTTGGTCGACCGAACCGAACTTCTGAACCGAACTCAAATTTCAAACTGAACCGAACCGAATCGCATTTCCGAACTCTGTTCTGTTCGCCCATCCCTAGTGGCAACACACACCAAAAAACCTGGGTTTGAATGGCTGAACTTGGTCTGGAAGTTCGGAATTCCACTGAACTCGGTCTGTTCGGTCGACCGAACTGAACTTCCGAACTGAACTCGAATTTCAAACCGAACCAAATTTCCGAACTCCATTCTGTTTGCCCATCCCTAGTTTAGACGTGACGTCACGTGCGGGATTAGCCGCTTGTGCATTCTTTTGAGCCATGGACTAAATACCTCGCTATCCTGACTGACCGCAGGGATCGTGATGGGACATTATGGAAAATGTGATCTCTTGGATATCGAGATATTTAAGTCCACGTCTCTAAAGAATATGCAAGTGGCTAATCATTAGGGATGTGCGAACAGAACCAAGTTCAGAAATTCGGTTTGGTTCAAAAATCAAGTTCGGTTCTGTCGACCGAACTATTCGAGTTCGGTCTGAACTCCAAACCGCGTCTGTACATCCCTACTAATCATGCACGTGACATCACATCTAAACCGCGCCTGTGGGATTTTTTTTACGTAGCATGTGATTTGATACCGTGGTGCCGCGTGCACGTCTAAAAACGGTCTCAGTGTTGGGGAACTCCCTTCCCCTGGAAGGTTAATCTAAGCCAAGCCTGAGTATCTTCATGAGGCAGTGTAAGGCCTCCTTTTTTGTTGTTTAAATCGTTATGCTGCTTACACGCAGCGCTCAAACACATGCGGGGGCCATTTGCCACCCAATCAACGTTATGTTTAAAAATGCCGTATGGGTGTTTTCAATGGACAGCAGTCCCAGTCCTGCCTGCTTCATCCCCGGGTGGCCCATCCATCTAATGGTGGCCCACCAGATGTGCGAGCTGAGCAGACTGTGCCTGTTCAGGCACAACCCCGCCAGTGGCACTCAGGAACATCCCGGAGCACCAGTGGTGGACCAGACCGGCCAAACCTGAGACACCAGCCCAAAGTGGAACAGCTGTCCATCTGATGCGCAGACCCATGATGCTGCTCCACTTCCTTGCCCCGGGCAATACCACAGAGTTGCCTAAAGCATCAGGCAATCACCTACAACTCTATGGTGTGCAGGGGGGGGGATGCCACACGTCTATCGGAAACCAACTCACTGTTCATCTGAACGCTACTGGAGTGCTTACTCCCATTTAATTAAACTGAAGCGGTTACTTCAGTTTACCGCTGTTTGTCAGAACATGGCCTCAGTGATTTGCACTGAAAAAGCCATGGATACACCTCCACTTTCTGCAGCAAAGCAGATATTTTACTCTCTTATCAACGATCCTGCATTTCCTAATAAAGATCAAACTGAACACAAAAGAGCAGACAAAATATTACCGGCCAGTGCATACGCAGGGCTCATGCGTGTGCACACACACAGAGTACGTGTCAGTGATGCAACATTTTCTGTGTGGTAATGAGGGATCCAGACAGCAACCTCATTGTCTGTGTGGGGAATAAGGAGGCAGACACACTCAGATTCCCATTTTACAGACGGGGAACTGAGGCTGTGAGGTTGCGGCTCGCCCAAGCCCACCCAGGGAGTTCACGATCCACCCTGATGTTCGCTCCCAGCTCCCAACAGTCAAAGGTTGCAGTCCCCAAACCTACTTGGCTAATCGCCGTCAATGGACCGTATCCTCCAAGAACTTATCGAGTCATTTTTTAAACAGTTATACTACTGGCCTTGACCAAACCCTCTGGCAACAAATTCCGCAAGCTAGTGTGTTGTGTGAAAAAATAATCTCTTTTATTTGTTTTAAATCTGACGCTAATTAGTTTCATGGAGTGTCCCCTAGTTCTTGTACTCTTTCAGAGGGTAAATAACCACTCCCTATTAACTCCTTCTGCACCGCTCATGAGTTTATAAACTTCTATCCTATCCCCTCCCAGTCACCTCTTCAAAATTCTATTTTGTTTATGCAAAGGATTGTGATATTGGAGAAACGCTTTCCCCCCATTCCTCGGACAATTCCAGGTGGACGCTTTCTGCCCTGATAAGTCTGCGGTGAATGCTGATGTAAAAATCAAGGAGACATCAGTAGCCCAGATCCAGGGAGCGCAGCACAAAAAGAACGTTTTAATAACAAGCTGATACAACCAACTAAGAACCCACCCAAGTGTCTGTGGAACAAGAATGCCAAGAGTAGGAAAAAAGGTGAAAGCCCCAAAACGAAATCTCTATATACGCCCCGTCTGCAGGGAGGTCACAGCTAGCAAAACACCATTTCTTAATTTATCTAGTGACCCTCCTTCATTTTCTAATCCTGCAAACCTGTGGAACGATGGGCGAATTATCGTGCCAAGCAGAAACGAGCAAAGGAAGTCCAGTCTGGCTTCTCCACTTCTCTTCTCAGCCCACATGGCGAAGGTCACAACTGACCACAGCGTAACCCTGGCGAGTGAAGAAAAATTACGAGAATGAATTATTGAAGTTCTTGCTGCCTCTGTTGTTCCGTTCAGACCAGAATGGAGCCGGGTTAGGGGACTATGCTTAGGACTCCTCCCAGTGCCACTAAAACCATAGGAGCCGAGCTCAGCTTTGCAAAAGAATCTGAAAATTCTCACGTTGTGAATCTCAATTCTGGGATTGGTATAGTGGAGGTTGTCCAGCTTGGGAAGAGAGACCCCTATATTCAGAATATACCTGCAGTTAGCATCTACAAGAGCAATGGTGCAGCAGGGACAGCAGCCACTAGGGATGGGACTATCAGTGAATTATCAGTTACCGGTTTTATCTGTATCGGATTAAACCGATATCGGATTTATCTGTATCGGTTTATCGGTTTTTTAACATTGCCAATTTTTTGGATCTTTGACATTGCAGCCATTTGACATGGCCGCAATGTTAAAGATCTGAAAAATCGGCAATATTAAAAAAACGATATACCGATACCTATATTATCAGTATTATCAGATTAATCCAATATCGCCAATTATCGGCATTATTGGATTAATCCAATACCGATTGTCCCATCCCTAGCAGCCACTCTCACTCTGAAGTGGACCCCATGAAATTTGCCTCCACTGAGCTGAAGGCACACACCCCCTCTCAGAATAACACTCTGCAGAAGCTGCCCTGCTTACCAAATTCATTCTGGGAACCTGCTACAGTATAGCCCCAAGGGGAAGGAAGACTCAGGGACAGGACAATGGTCCATCTAACAATCGGAGATGTGCACAGAAATCTTTTTCATTTTCGTTATTTCTTTTGTTTTCAGTACTAAAGTGTCATTCGTTTTCATACATATTTTCATAATTATCTTTCATTTTCATTTTTACTTTTGTTTTTGTTTTACATTGGTTTCAATGGGAAATGCATGTCTGGCTGTACCTTCTTTGTCTTCCATCCACTTTGGATGATATTTGGAAACATTTTACCCCTCACCCAAGATATTATTAGGGATGTGCGAACGCAGTTCAGAAGTTCAGAGTTCGGACCAAACTCAAATAGTTCCGACCGAACCCAACTTTCGAACCTAACTTGAATTCGACCAAACTGTTCGGTCGAATCCGAACCAGTTCGGAAGGCCAAAAAACCCGGTTTTGCATGTACAAACTCGGTTCGGAAGTTCGGAATTCGACCAAACCTGAATAGTTTGGTCGACCGAACCCAACTTTCAAACTGAACTTGATTTTCGAACCGAATTTCCGAACTCAGTTCTGTTCACACATGCCTAGATATTATCCCTGCCAAATTTTAGAAGAATTAAATAAAGGGTTCTGATTTTACAAGCCTGCAGCCCTTCCCAGCCAGAACAACAAAAGAGAAAACCTGATATTATTAATTATTATTATCTTCTTTGGTTTTCATTATTGAATACCAAAAATGAAAGGCGGCTCATTCATTTTCTTTATTCTAATAATGAAAATGAAAGACACATCCCTACTAACAATATTGACTTTCTAATTGAGAGAGAAAGGGCTTCCTAAATGTATAAAGCAGTGACGGTTTTGCTCATAACGTCTAAGGCAGAGGTGGGGGAACCTCAGACCCGCGGGTCAAATGCAGTCCATGGCAAGTTTTTATGAGGCCCCTCCCATTCCAATTTCAGGATCAGACCCCAGGTTCAGAGAGGAGGGCATGTAACGCAAGGATAGGAGACAGATCCGTAGCACAAAATTCATCATCTGGACCCTCCTTTTCTTGAGCGTATCCCTTACACATCCCTACCTCCAACTTCTATGTAACCTTTAGAGCTTTGACTGATTTTCAAAGCGGCCCCCAAGAGAAAAGGTTTCCCACCCTGATCTAAGGCAAGTTACATGATTCAGTGACATGGTTGACATACTACAAACATGTTACACTTTCACAGGATGGACACATGCATGTCAAGTGACAAAGAGCAGCAACAGGAAAGCGGCTCTCTTTGAAATCATATTCAGTTTAATCACTGCTCATTAAAGCAGAATTCTTTTAGGATCCAGAATGATTCTGCCCTGTCTTACATCTCTGGCTTTAAACAGGGTGCGAGTCAAGGGGGGAAATTTGATCTGGAGGCTGATACAAATGTCCTCTGTATTTATTCTGGAGCTGGGGGCTGTTTAGAGTGTTGCACACAACTGGGAAGAGGCTCCTCTGCTCTCCACCCCACTCAGATAATTTAATGTCAGGTCCTAGCTAAGCTCTACAGACTACAGCATGGCCAGGGAGGCAGAGAGCAAGCTCAGCTCTCCGCAGAATGCAGTCAGAGGAACAGAACAGTGAGCAGCCGCTGCACTAGAGGCTAGAAGTCCAGGGGTGAGACAAGACTCCTTCCCAACGGCGACCAAGCCAAGCACGTGCACCTGAGACTCCGCATCCACTTGAATGTGTTTATCCCTTGTCTCTCCCTATGTCCCCTCTCCTCGTCTTCCCCCTCCGTGTCTGTTAGATTGTAAGCCGTAGGCTTGTTTTTGTAACTTGTGCTCCACCATGTGGGTTTTTTAATGTCTGGTTTTATTATATTTATTGTTATTTTATTGTATTTTTTATATTAAATTGTTAGCCGCCCTGAGCTGCTTTTAGCAGGAAGGTGCAGGATTAAAAAAAAAACCTGTCAAATAAATAAACGAACATCCCTCACAGATGACTGTCCAACCTCTTTTTGAAAACTTCCAGCGACTGAGCGCCTACAACGTCCCTACCCACTAGCTTGTTCCATTGCCAAACGGCTCTTGCTGCGGAAAAGCAAACATGTATGGAACCTCTGATTCTCCTTACTCTGTGATAACGCTCTTTGCTTCCACAACACTTTCCTTTCAAATAAATCAAAGCTCATCTTTTTTGGTCTTTTTTTTTAATGAGGATTGAATTTCCAAGGGGTCTGATATCAGGGCAGCACACAGCGCACCCCTGATCAGCCCCCCTGGAAACAGCGTTACGCTTGTGTGGGAGGAAACAAGGTTATTCGCCCCTTCTGTAGCTGGAGAAACTAAGTCCAGAGAGGCTGGAAGTTTGCTAGCTCTTGCTAGCAGGGGAAGGGGATGGAGACTTCTACTGCTGCTGCCCCTCTCCCTTCCTCTCCTGCCCACCCCAGCCTGCTTCAAGCGTGGTGGCCTCCCGTACGGGTGGCGTCCAAAGGGTGGCAACAAAAGGGCGCTGGCCGTTTTGTGGCCGTTGTGAGGCCGGAGCGAGGCCCCGCGAGGATCCAACTCTGACGACACCCGTACCACACTGCCGCTTCCAGCCGCTGCTTGCTCTGCCACTGGGCATCGCGCAGACCCTCCTGTGCCTCACACAGGCCTGGTTACCCCCGCTGCTGCTGCCTTGAATACGGACCGCTAGGATGCCTCCCCATATCTCCCCTGCTCCCTCACCCTCCATCTCTCCTCTCCTTCTCTCACTGCTGCTGTCTCCCCTGCTTCTCCCTCTTCCGCCTCCAAAAGCCTTTCTCTGACCTGCCCACCCCATTCTCCCCCCTCACCCCCGTTACCCATTCCTTGCAAGCCCCCTCCACCCCCCTCATCCAGACCCTGCACGTCCATCCGCTCCACATCCCCCAATCTCATCCACACCCCTCGCCTTCCCCAAGATCAACTGCCCTTCTCCTGCTCCCTCTGGACCGGCCGCTCTTCCGTGACTAAGGCCCCCTTCATTCATGACCTCTTCCTTTCTCGCCCCTTTCAACTCCTTGCTCTTACTGAAACCTGGATCTCTCCCTCCGACTCTGTCACCCCTGCCACCCTCTGCGCGGGAGGCCTTTCATTCTCTCATCGGCCTCGCCCTGACGGCCGGGGTGGTGGCGTGGGCCTTCTCCCTGACAACCCCTGTTGATTCCAACCCCTTTCCCCTCCTCCCTCCCTCTCCTTCCCTTCCTTTGAGGCTCATTCTGTGCGTCTCTACTCCCCCCCTTCACCTACGTGCTGCCGTCATCTACCGCCCCCCTGGCCCCCTCTCCTCCTTTCTCCCAGACTTTGAATCCTGGCTAACCCTCCTCCTCTCTGATGATATCCCCACTCTTATTCTTGGCGACTTTAACATCCACGTTGACGCACCTTCCAAGTCCCCCATCTCCCGCTTTCTCTCCCTAACCTCCTCCTTTGATCTCCCTCTGGACCGATTTCCCCACCCACTCGACCTCACCTTCTCCAGAAACTGCTCTGTTGCTGATCTCTCCTTTGATCCTTGTCATAAATCTGAACACCTCCTCACCTCCTTCAACCTCTCCCACCAACCCCCCTCGCCCTCACCCTCCCCTGCTTCGTGCCCTCTCTGCAACTTGCAGGCTGTTACCCCTCTTGATTTCTCCTCCACTTCCCCAGACTCTGCCATCTCTTCTCTTAACACCTCTCTCGCTTCAACCCTTGACTCTCTTGCCCCCATCTCCTCCCACCCAACCCCAAACACCCCATCCTTGGCTCACCCCTAACATCCGCTACCTCCGCTCCTGCACCCGAGCTGCTGAACACCTCTGGTGCAAATCCCGCTCTCACCCAGACTTCCTCCACTATAAATTCACCCTCTCCTCTGCTATCTCCCTGGCGAGGCAACACTACTATGCCTCCAGAATCGAATCCTACTCTCGCGACCCTCGTCACCTCTTCTCTACCTTCGACTCCCTACTCAAGCCCCCCTGCCCCGCCCCCCACCCCCTTCCCTTTCTGCTCAGGATCTCGTGTCATTCTTCACCTCGAAGATCAACAAGATCCGCCAGGGCATTGCCTCCCACCCATCTCCTCTTCCCACTCTCTTCCCACCCTCTCTCTCCTCGCCTCCTTCCCCCCGGCCTCCCTTGAGGAAGTCTCCACTCTTCCTCAAACCCCTCCACCTGCCCTCTTATTTGCAAGCTGCCCTGAGTGATCGGCGGGAATAAAAAATTTAAATAAATAATTTTTTGGTTTGGGTCAGCAGACGGTGGTGAAATAGCAAGAACAGCATGGATAATTAATAGCAGGCGCCTAGGCGTTTGTCTTTGGAGCGCTTTGCAAACCTCAAATAAACAATTTCTGTAAATACCTTGGGAGAAGGCCCAGGGTATTCCAGCGTTTGCTTAGCAGCAAGCTGGCCTGCCTTCTGCATTCCTCCTGAGGGGTAATTGTTGTGTCCAGGAGGGGGGTTCTGCTAGGCATTTGGCAATCTCAGTCCCCTGGTGGTGAGGACAACCTGGCAGGGAGGTTAGCACTTTACACCTGGCATAGAACCACAGCCGCCCACTTGGTGATTCTCACATCATGTAAATGATGGGGTGTGTGGGAAAACAGGCTTATTTTCCTGGTAAGAACATAAGAAGTGCCAGACTGGGTCAGACCAATGGTCCATCTAGCCCAGCATCCTGTCTCCGACAGTGGTCAATCACGGTGGCTTGGGAGAAGCACCCAACAGGTCACAATGGGGGATCCATTCCCTGTTGTTTCCCCCCAGCTCCCGTCATGTTCCCTGATCCTGTCTGGCTAATAGCTGCTAATGGACTGATCTTCCAGAAACTTGTCTAAACCTCTTTTAAACTCAGCTCTAGTACTGGCCCTTACCACAGCCTCTGGCAGTAGATTCCACAACCCAATTATACACTGAGTGGAAAAATATTTTCTTTTATTTGTCTTTAACTTGCCAGCCATGATTTTCATGGAGTGTCCCCTAGTTCTAGTACTAGCTGAGAGGGTAAATAACTGCTTCTTGTTTATTAGTTCCACCCCACTCATGATTTTATAGACCTCTATCCTATCTCCTCTCAGTCATCTCTTCTCCAAGCTGAAGAGCCCCAACCTACCAAGCCTCCCCTCATACGGGAGCCCTTCCATGCCCTTGATCATTTTTGTTGCCCTTCTCTGCACCTTTTCTAGTTCAGCGATGTCTTTTTTGAGATGGGGCGACCAGAACTGCACACAATATTCGAGGTGCGGTCGCACCATTGATTTGTATAGAGGCATTATGACATCCTCACTTTTATTCTCTATCCCCTTCCGAATAATTCCTAACATTCTGTTTGCTTTTCTGACTGCTGCTGCGCACTGCACTGTGGATTTCATTGTATTGTCCACAACCACCCCCAGATCCTTTTCTTGAGTGGTAACTCCTAGCTTAGTACCCAGCATCGTGTACGCAGAGTTTGGATTATTTTTCCCTACAAACCTCCGGGGGAAGGGAGTTCCTTAGTTTCAGGAGCAAAAACAGGTCAGCCCATTTATCAAACAATATTACTCCAAATTCATGATTCAACCCAGTAAATTTAAAGTAGCAGTAACACACACTTATCCCCCACCCCAAAATGGATCTTAAATCTAGGGCTAGTCACCCTCCGGATAAGTGGGACATTCATCTAGAGTGGGGCTGAAACAAGAATCAAATTTTATTTTCGTGAGAATCTCACAAGATGCAAAATGGCAGCCGGACCATTCTTTGCATGCGCAGCCTTTTCCAAAATGACACCGACGCAAAAAGGCCACCGCATGTGAAGAATAAAATAAAATGGCAGTGGGTTTTATTTGGGGTTGGTTTTTTTTAATAAAATGGCAGTGATGCTACCAGCGCCCTTTTGTAAAAGGGCGGCGCATGCGCAAAACAGCCCCAACTGCCATTTGTGCATGAGCAGAGGTTTGGGGGGGGGGGGGATGTTTGTTTTTTAAGTCAAGAAAAAAAATCTTGATGAGAAATTGTCAAGATTGGGGCTTTTCTTGATTCTTGTTGCTACCCATCAAGAAGCTGGAAAAAAAACCCAAGATCAAGTTTCAGTCCTAATCTAGAGCAGCCCGTTTCTGTTTTGCCACCCATTACCTGAAGTACAATAAATTAAAGCAGTGTTACCTTCAATGCAGCAATTGCGTTTAGCACCTCCACCGCTGCTCTAACCGACCAACCTGCACAACACATGAACAACAGTTGAATAGAATAGAATTTATTAAAGCGTTACCAAAGGTCATTGCTTAAGACAAACATACACAAAACAACCATGGACACACAGCAAGGAAAATCAGCCAATAGTCATATTGGCCAAAACAAAATCACAAAATAAAAGAGAGTAAAATAAAATCATAACTAAATATAATAATAAACTCCCAAAACTAGTATCTGCATAATTACAATTCCTCTAAAATGTTTCGTGATAAGAAAAGAAAAAATAAAATAAATTCTCTTAGTCCAACCCATTATTCAATACTTCAAAAGGAAAATTAGTACTGGACTGGTTAGTTACCAATTAACCATAACCAATTAAAAAAGAAGACCCCCATATACTTCTCAATCAACCCACGGGTCCCAACATGGCGGTCCTACAAACGGAATCTACAGCCATTAGCTCTTCAAAAATAGAGGCCCCTCTGGGAGGAAATTCCCATTTATTTAGGGCTGGTTGAGTAGCCAGCCGCGGACTAGAAACAATGGGGCAATGCAAATAGAGCGCTGGCCCAAGCCCAGGACCTAGAAAGCAACCATCAACAACCAAATTCTTTGAAGGACTAAAGGGTTGTACCTCCTCTGAGCCCTGGGGGGCTGGCTCCACCACCGGTGGACCTATACCCACCTTAAAGGAGGCCCTAGGGGGAGAAGAGGGAAGAATTTTGGTTTGCAAACAGGGTACAGAAGTGGGGGAGAACCCACACGGCGAGGCGGCATCGGGTGGAATGCAAAAAGCTTCCACCCGAGCCAACCCCTTGGGACTAGAACTAATCAAAGGAGTTAACAAGTTGGATACCCTCATCCCTGGCACCTGCAATAAATCAGGATTCCCAACAATAGGGGGGCAACTAGCTAAATGGACTTGCTGAAGCAATGGAGAAATCCCAAATTTAGTGTACAAAACAGTCATATGTACCCCGCAAAAAGAAAAAAGCCTAGAATAAGACAAAAGTCTTTCGGCTATAGCCAGAGCACGGAAATATATAACAGCCCACCTTGTATAACCCCTCGTGGGGAGGTGAAAGAAACGGGCAATGTGAGAGGGCAAAAAGGCAGAGCCCAGAATCTTTGCAATGTGCTGGGCAATCTGAAACTTAGAATCCCAGGGAGGGAGTATACCGCATCGCAAGGGATGGATTGTAAAAACCAAAGCCTCTGGTATAGGGTTAAGCTTCCAATCGAACAACAGTATGCAAGACAAGTAAAAATATATTTACTTGGAGGGTTGCCTCATTTTCCTACAGGAGATGGCTTGCACCAATTGGCTCAATAGGAGACTCCCCTACACCTAGATCTGCCAGTTCAATGGCATCCTAGTCAAGGAATGTGGCATCAGGGTCTTGGGCGTCTTTGTCCTCTGGGAAGAGAGGCACATTCTCAGGTCGAATGAGGAACAGTCGCAGAACGGAGGTTGCTTTCAGGTCCGTGGCAAGACTGGCTGGTAGGGTCTGATCTGGTACTGGAGTTACATGGGTGGGGGACTGGGTTGGGTCCTGGATACAGGTGGAGACCGCAACAAGGGAGGAATCATGCTTGGTAGTGGGGGCAAAGAACCAACCTTCTTTTGACCCCAAGGAAAGGTGGTCCCATAGACTGGATGCAACTATTGTCCATCAAGACACAGGAAGTTATTGAGCAAATCAAAGTACAGTTAGTTTACCATCCACGTCCTGATGTACAGTTGTTGTCACGGATTTTCCCCCCCCTTCCCTCCCCCCCCATACAAATTCTTTTCTCACTGGTGACACTGGGCTAGGTCCCAGTCATATCCCAAATTTCCCATTTCATCTTAATCGCGTGCCTGTTGGTAACCATAGAGATGCGCAGGAAGCAGATGCTCACATCAGTGTCCCTTGCCAAGTCTACATGTTTCTGCGGTCCTGCGTGAGTGCCAACATGCACTAGGAAGTAGCGTGTGGCTACACATCGCGACAACTACATGGATAGCGCATAGCAGACAGAAATTAGTTATAGCATGTATGTTACAAAAAATCAACAACAGGGTCTCGTTGGGCGTGCATAGCAGGGATTCTCAACCTGGTGCTCAGGAGCACTAGAGTGTTCGGGCAATGGGGTCACATGTGCATAGCAGGGATTCTCAACCTGGTGCTC
>QEPC01014492.1:6266757-6286620 GCA_003113815.1 Sphenodon punctatus | reverse complement strand
GTACCGAGCCAGATTCAAGGTGTTAGTATTGATTTACAAAGCCCTGCATGGCCTGGACTCTTCATATCTCGGGGACCGCCTCACCCTCCGTGCCTCAGAGCGATCCCTTCGGTCCACCGGGGGTGCCTTTCTGGAGGTCCCCCGTGTAAGACGGGAGGCCAGAATGGAGAAGGCGTTCTCAGTGGCCGGGCCGCGCTTGTGGAACTCCCAGATGAGGCTCGCCTGGCCCCGGGCCTGTTGGCCTTTCGACGCATCTGTAAGACTTGGCTGTTCGCCCAGGCCTTCAGAGGGGAGGGGGGGTTAATTTTTGAGGGGGGTGTTTTAAATTTGTTTTAATTATTATATTGTAGATTTTATTTTTATGATTAAAAATTGTTTTTATATTATGTTGGAAGCCGCCCCAAGATGCCGTAGGCATGCGGGGGGCGGCATATAAATATAAATAAATTAAATAAATAAATTAGGCTGGCCACTGTCGGAAGCAGGATGCTGGGCTGGATGGACCATTGGGTTGATCCAGTCTGGGACACTGACTGTGTTCGTAGCACTTTGAATACTGACAGCACTATAGAAATGATCAATAATGATCGTTGGTGAGAGCGACTCTAAACAGGTGCACGTACAGTTCCTCTTATTCAGGGGCCCGGTGTCTCCTGTCTGGGACTCTAGGTTACACTGCTGACCGATCTGGAAAACAAGAGAAGCTAGTTGGGTTTGGGTCGCTGAAGTCATGGAGTTGGGCCCGTTAACACCAGCTGGGAACCTGGACCAACGCTTCTAGAACAGATGTTACAAGAAGCGGGGCCATGACACTGGGGGGATTCGGGGCTGGACAAGCCTGGAGCCTAGAAATCTAGGACCCGTGCAAACAGGTCTCGATACCACATAGAGCAACGCGCTCAATTCCATGACAAACATCACCCCCAGCCCCTAGCTCAGCCTCATTCCTGCCCTTTCCAAACAGCTTCCACCTGCCACGTGGAATGATTTACACCTGACGGGTTGAACGCCGACATTCTTTCCTCTGTCGTTGTGCCGAATCTCTTGGGAAACCTACCCAGGCCGCCTCTCTCCACGCTGCCTTTCCTTTTACAGCCAAGGTAATTGCTGTACGTGTCGGAGAATTCCCCCCCTGAGGGGAGGGAAAAGCAGCCCCTTGGGTTTCGAGGCTCTGAACAAGGGAGCAGAGCTCTCAACCTGGCAGGGACTGAGCTCCCTTGATCGTAGCCATGAACCCCAGAGGACACCATTCAGGAAGCCCCAGTAAAGCTCAGTCTTAGACCCATAAAACAAGCTCCCTTGGTTTCTAAGTTTCAGCAGCTCTTTCAGGGAGTTCTGGGCGGGAGCTGAAATCCCAGTGGAGGCCCAATCGGTTTTTACACAGACACTAAATCCGGAATAATGTCTCTAAACTCGGGTTTAAATGTTCGTGTGAACACCTAATCCTAGTTCAAAATATCTGCGGTAAGGTTGAACCCGGGTTTATTTCATCCTCCTTTTCAAGAATTTATTTAACCCGGGATCAAATAAGCCCGGGTTAACGTTCATGTAAACTATAAATCTGAATTGAGCATAGAGATTAGCAGACGGAGCAAACGCCCTCTCTACCGAGGAACGACACTGTGGTGTCAGCCATTTCTGGAGCTCTGGCCAGGAAATCAGTGTTTTGATTTCTCTTCCCCCCAAACCTGGTGCATCGATTCACCGTAGGATCGCTCAAAGATCTCTCTAAAGGGAACAAAAATTGTAGCAGAAGGTAACGATGGAATTCAGCGAAGCACCGTGGGATTTTTCAGTCATCTGTGTTAGTCTAAACCTGTATTAACCATGTACGCTACGATCCCAGATTAACGATTATTCCGAATTGTGTCTGTGTAAATCATAACCCAGGATTAAGAACCCGGGATCTTAAATACGATTCAGCATCCGTGTAAAAACAGCCTGGGACCTGGAGAGAGCCTGCTCCCTTACTACAGGGCAAGTCTGTGGGTGCAGGTTTCTTCAGAGCAAGGGGCAGTTTACTCAGGAGCAAGACGTTCACACTGACTAAAAAGCAGCTGCCTTTTGATCCCTAGCAAACGTTTCATATAGACGCGCCTTTGAGCAGATCTTAGGGTCCTCAGCTGTTGTAACTTGGTATAATAATGCCACACGTCAGCACTGCTGATCCCTAGTATTCCCCTGAATGAGAATCTAGAAAGAACTGTTTTACTCTGTCTGAGGCTCCAGTCACAGACACCTCTGCTCATAAAAAGCGCCAGACTGGGTCAGACCCACGGTCCATCCAGCCCAGCATCCTGTCTCCGACCGTGGCTAATCTCAGTTGCTCGTTCAGAGAAGGACCCGACAGTTCATACTGAAGTGATGCATTCCCCGCCGTTCACTCCCTTCTCTCCAGTTTCCTACAGGAAATTCTAAACCTTCATTTTCACTGGTTCCACGTTCTCTCCCCCTGCTTTAAAAGTTACCCCCTATTGACGTGGCTGCTGGCAGGTCTCCCATAATGCTCCGGAGCTCTGCATCGACTCTCGGGAGCAGGTAGACTGACAGCAAGATTCATTTGTTCACATGTCCCAAACGATGCTTGTGCAGCGCCAGATCCTGTAAGCTCCCCTTTTCATACGTTCAAAATAAAAGAGGGGGGGGGGGAGGGATTTCAGACTGCTTTTAGACGTGCACAGCAAACACGCTGCATTAAAAAATCACGCTGCGTGTAAATATCCTGCGGGTGGGATCTAGACGTGACATTTCACGTGTTAACGCCGGTTGCATGTTCTTTTAAAGCCGCACATTAAATACCTCGATGTCAAGGTATTTAAATTCACGGCTTTAAAAGAATGCGCGACCAGCTTTACCACGTGAAATGTCGCGTCTAAATCCCAGACGCGGGATGTTTACAAGCAGCGTGATTTTTTTAATGCAGCGTGTTCGCTGCTGCGCGCATCTAGAAGCAGCCTTGGTGAATTTAGATTCTCGTGTGAACGCAGCCTCCGTGACCTCTGCTCTAAAGGGAGGGTTACAGGCCACACTAGCAAGGCTGGGAGCGGCTTTAGTTCTAGGGAGTTCGTAGTGGTGGATGATTGATGTGTGTTGATTGAGGAGAACAAGGAGGATTCCATTGGGTTTTCTCCCCACTGTGAGCATGTTTGGGCTCTATTCCCAGGGCTCTTGTATTCTTATTGGGGGGGGCTAGGGAGAAATCTAGGGCACCAGCCCAGAAGATGCTGCCCAGCTGGGTGGGGGTTGATCCCGGGAAACTTCACTGGGGGAATCTCAGAATAAGAACACCCCCCAGCTCCAAGAGTAGCTGTACCCACTGCAGGGGTTGCTCCAGGGGGGAATGCGTGAACACACCTTACCAGTCTTATTTGCATTTCAGTTGGTCCTCAGGGAACTCCCTCTTCCTTCCCACCGTCCCATCATGTCAGCGCGCCACGGGTGACCCCGTGTTTCCCAGGGGTTGCGCTGTTTTGTGTGAATGAGTTAATAATTTAGTTCATGTATTTTACAGCCCAGGGAAAGGCAGGAAGAAGACAGCCAAGGTCATGCCCCACAACTCAGCTATCGTGCAAAAGGGCACCCTCCCAGCAGCAGAATGGACAGGATCGCAGATTGCGCTACGCCGACCAGCAAAGCAATCTCACCGTCCCTCTCCCATCCATCTTGGCCATCGCTTCAAATCATTAGCCCAGCCGCCAGCTTCCTGCTTTTTTCCACGCTCTGTCCGGCCGCATTGTTGATTGATTTACGCACAACGGTCGGTTTTATCGCTGACTTTGCGGGTCCCAGATTGGCTTGGATTGCTTAGAAAAACCGGCCCAGCCTGCTGGCTCTCACTTTTCCTTCGTTTGACAGAACCTGCTCACGGTTTATGAAGCCGAGAAAGTCGCACAATAAACCTCCAGGGGAAACTTTCCTCCAGGGAGTGAGATGGAGCCCATGGGGGCGGCTGCACGTTGATCTCAGACACAGTTAAGGGGGTTTATTGCTGCAGGCCGGGCGGTCTAAGCTGCGGGGCACAAAGCTAGAGTGATTGTGGGTGGAATTTCAGCCGGCAGCTCTGTGCGCGCCAGGCACAAATGACTGAAAATCAGGGGGGGTGCAGCAGACAGCCTTTTCATTTTCAGTTTTGTTTTCTTTTACAAAGCCCCTTCATTTTGTTGGGGGTGGGGGCGACGTAAAAGAAAACATTTGTTTTCATTTGTGGGGGATTAAAAATCATTTTTTAAAAATATCACTGTGCATTAAAAATGGTTGCCAGCACCAAGGCCGTTTTGGGGAAAGGGTGCGCATGTGCAGAACGGCCCTGGTGGGCTTGGGGTTGTTTTTTTAAAAAATAATTAATTAAAAATGAACACTATTTTTAAAAACCACCATGCCTCTGCAGAACAGCCGCCAAGGCCACTTTGCACCTGTGCAGTGCGTGATTTTCTATAGTTTCATTTTTATAATGAAAACATACGCATTTTTTCTTGGTTTTCATTAATTTCCATTACCCTGGCCTGTCGTTTTCATATTTTAATTACTAAAAGGAATGGGGCTTTCTTCATTTTAGTAATTAAAAAACACACGCACACACACAAATTGCTGCACACCGCTACTGAAAATGTACGACTGCTTTGCATGCACAGCTAGCACAATTATGGGTTCAGATGTAGGAAATGCACAGGTGAGCAGCTAGGTAGATGCATTTAGAAGCACCCACATTTGTGGTAACACAGCCGGCTCGTGGTCACCTGTTCTGCTATGGAGGAGCAACACCTTGGCACCCGCTGAGCCCCAGATCAATTGCCTGGAGTGACGTTACAAGCGGATTAAAAGAGGGTGCACAGAGAGGCTTCAAGAATTATTTCAAGGTTGGCGAGCCTACTTGTATCAATGAGCAATTGCTTGTTGATACTTCTCCCAATACTGCCTCATCCTTCAGCATCTCCCTCTTCCCACTGTAACTGAGCTAAGAACATGCACCTGCAGCGTCTCAATGCCGTGACACTCGCCCTCTCTGTTCCCCCCCTCTCCTGGTCTGTCCTCCCCTTGTCCATTCAGGGCAGGAACCCGCTTCTAATCATGACTGTTCAGCACGAGACACATTGCTCGGGTGATATAAATAAAATAATAATTATAATAACGGAAAACTGGTCTGACAACAGGAGACCAGGGGTGCGCATGTCATTTTCATTATTACAACGATAACGACAATTGTCACTTTCGTTATCATTATTGCAATAACAAAAACGACGATCAATAGTAACGAAAATGACAATGTCGCTATCGTTGCTATTATTAGTGCTGAGGCAGTTGGGTTTTGGAGGGGAAATGTGGAGAGGGGAGGAGGGAGCAGACATCTCGGACCCCTAAACAGGGTTGAACTCTTGAAGTGTGCCTGTGTTGGGAGGAGTGAGCAGCTCAGCAGTATCTGATGGATGTGTCCGTGGTATGAGCAGCACAAGCAGGTCATGGCACTCTGATTGCTCAATGCCTGCTGCCTCCCACAACCAATCAGGTGGCTCTGGAGGAGGGCACTGCAACCCTTTATAATGGGAGGGCCAGGCCTTTTCTCTCTGTTCTGTGAGAGCTCTGCTTGTCAGGTTGCGTTTACAGAACAGTGGTTCTTGCACACACAAAAAATCCTCCTTAGCCCTCATTGTATTACCACCAATACCTTTCCTTCTTCATATCCTACATTTTATCTTCTCCCTTTCCCTGCCCTTCTCCCCCCTGTACATTATATATAGATAGGTAGTATAGATTAGATATATATTACAGACCTGCTCAGTGTCTCAAAGAGACAGTAAAGAGGCCGCTTGTAGTAAAAGTAGGGTGTAGAGAGAGATCCCTTCATGGAGAAAAAACAGAACAAACCAAAGACTAGGAATTAAAACTCACCAAACCCATATTGTCCCACACCCCGAAGAAAGACACTGACACCATTAGTTGGGTTAAAATAGGCCGCACCAATTTATTAACACTTATTCGTTAAAGAGGGGGCTATGCCCCTTCTAGTCCTGCGAACCTTAACTATTAACTCAGTTAATAATACTAATCATAAACTTGAGCGGTCTGAAGTTCCTCAGTACCGCCATAATGCTAACTATAGCTGCTGCAAATGTCACACCTGTCCGGCCGCCCCCAGCCGGATCAGGAGGCCCATGCCAACTGTGATCCTAAGAAGGAATCGAGGAGATGCTCCCCCGTGCCTTGGACCGCCTCTGTCCTAAGGCCCCGGGGTTGTCCCCCTCGTCCTCGCTCTGAGGTGATGCTGGCCAGCCAGCTCTAGCCTTCACTCAGAGCCCACCTCTTAAGGAGATGACTTGGCAGCAGACTATCCCTATTTCTAAACTACCTACCTCGCAGGACCCCTGCCACCAAAGACTGCCGGCTTCTGCTTGGCTAGTCTTGCCCCCTCCCCAACTTCTTAAGTAGCCTATCTAATTGTTCTTGCACGGCCTTAAGGTAGATTTCGAGCCCCTCATCGGACAGGTGCACACCGTCTACCCTGTACAGCTCGGGCTTGTTAAATTTAATTTGCGGGTGCCAAATTACTTGGCCACCCAATTCTTGCACTAGTTTCCCAATTTCCTTGTTAACTTTTCTTCTAGCCCTGTCCACCTTAGTTGGGCGCACGGCATTTCTCCAGTTTATGCGTTCGAGCATCTCAGACCATACAAACACAGTTTTAGGGAGAATCCTTCTTGCCACGTGTAAGTCCTTCTTGATACTGGTGACCAGGTGGAGACCTGTGTCGACCGGCAGGTTGTTCTCTCCCAAGTGGATAACGAGTATGTCTGGATGCTGTTGTGATGCCAAAGAGTGGATCAAGGGCAGGAACTGGGCCCACTTCATCCCGCTCCGGCCTCTCCATGACACATTTGCCAGATGGCCCAGACCAAGCTGGGTACCCCAATATAAACATCCCGCTCGTCTCCCAGCCCAGTAGACAATACTGTGGCCAGCTATGACGACTCGCTGCTGCCAGCCTGGCAGCTCGCTCCCTACAAAAAACACAGTGATTGTTAACCAATTTCACTCTCAGTGTGCCCATCCTTATTCCTAAGCACTGGTCCTTGCTATAACTGAACTTTCCTAACGTACGATCGGTACGCTCCCGATCTCCATCGGCCTATCGCCTTTACCTGCTGCTCAGATAGTCCCGCAGCCGTCGCACAACTAGCTGCTCCAATCCGAAAGGAGTGTGAGCCAAATTCTTGAGATGATAAACCCAGCCCCTTTAACGCTCTGTTCATTGCTGCCAAAAATTGATATCTCGTAAGATTTGAGCCGTTTTCGTGAATGAACAGCTGACCCTCTCTGTTTGGGCGCTTACCCATATATTCAACTACTGCCTTAACCGGGCAAATGTCCTCTTCAACTATCCTGGCCAGTTTTATCAAATGTCCCCTTCTGCGCTGATCTGTCTTAGACCCCCTCATCACTATCTCCAGCCCCTCTGTCCCCACCTGGACATCCTCCATGCGTAACACGGGACCTGCTAGATTTGTAGCTGATGCAATTGCCAGTTCGTCCACCCGGAAGGCCCCAAAAAAGGCCAGTTTAAACACTGTTTCGAATAACCGGGTTTCAAACTCAGAAAAACACACCCCATGGAGTTGCTGGCACATGCCTCGCAGTATTGTTGGCATAATGGGCTTCCTGGCATCACCGCTTCTTGGAGACTCTCGCTCCCACCCTTCTAGCATCTTTTGCATAAAAAATCCTCCATTAGGAGATTGAAAGCCGGCGAGTTTATTATAAAAGGTTAAGGCAGCCAGTTTCCCCGCAATAGTGCCTGGGGCCAGCCCTCTCTTTTTTAGGTTCACTGCAAACTGCAGTGTCTGGGCTTCCATAATTGGGAACTGTGTCCTCCACCCCTCCTTGATCCTAAATTCTTGGAATTCCACCAACGCCTGACTGTAAGCTGCTCTTGTGCGTGGTGCAAGTGAACCCTGTACTGCCTGGAACATTGTCACAGTCCAATGTTCCAAATCCCCTCGGGCAGCTCCTCCAGTTCGATCCTGGCTCCCGGTGCCAATTGCCTGAACCGCTCCATCTGTTGGCGAGAGTGCGCGTCGGCTATGCCGTTGTTAATACCCGACACGTGCTTAGCCGTGAACAATATGTTGTTCATCAGGCATTGCCGCACGAACCCTCTCACCAATCCCATCACTCTTTTCGAGTGGGATGATAACGAGTTCAACACCTGTACCACCGCGAGGTTATCGCACCAAAACAGAATAATTTTGTTTGAGAATTCCCTCTCCCATATGTGTATTGCTACCACTATGGGGAACAGTTCTAGGAACGTCAAATCTCGAGTCCGCTCTCCAGAAGCCACTTCGTCGGCCACAAAGCCGAACACCACCTCCCTGACCAATAAACTCCAAAACCCAGGGACCCGGCAGCATTGCATTGTACCTGGAGCTCAGCCTCCATTAGCCACCTCTGCCGCCATATACTAACTCCATTAAAATTTTGGAGGAAGTGGAGCCAAGTTCTCAAGTCGTCCCTCATGTCGGCAGAGATCCTGATGTGGCAGTGCCCCGGTAGATTGGACCCCGCCCTTTTGTACAGCCTGGATAGAAAGGCGCGGCCGGGCGCCACTACTCGGCACGCAAAATTGAGGCTCCCCGCTAGGGCTTGGAGCTGCTTGACTGTTGCTTTGGGGCGCCCTAATATTGTTTCGATATCCCTGACCAAAGCCACCAGTTTATCGACCGGCAAGCGTGACACTTGCTGCTTGGTATCCAATTCAACCCCTAAAAATGTGAGTACCGACAATGGTCCCACCATTTTTTCCAGTGCCAGGGGGACCCCTAGCTCCCCCGCCAGAACCTGGAAATCCTTAAGGGCATTCCTGCACTCCGCTGTATCCTTTTTACCCAAGAACAAAAAATCATCAATATAATGCAGTATATATTGTGATTTTGTTCTCTTTCTGGCCAGCCATTCCAGAAGGGAGCTAAAGCGCTCAAAGGCTGAGCACGATATGGAACACCCCATGGGCATTGCCTTATCATAAAAATACTGGCCTCCAAACTGGAACCCGAGTAGCTTAAAGCTGTCGGGGTGGACTGGCAGCAAGCGAAATGCGGATTTAATATCGCATTTCACAAGGAGCGCCCCCTTTCCGCACTCCCTTGCCATCTCTATCCCAGCATCAAATGATGCATAACAAACCGAGCACAGCTCAGGAGGTATGGCATCATTCACCGACCTTCCTCTGGGGTACAAGAGGTGGTGTATAAGCCGGAACTCTCCCTCCTGCTTTTTGGGCACAATGCCCAGGGGTGATACATGCAAATCAGGAAAGGGTAAGGCCGCGAAGGGGCCCGCAATGCGGCCCTCTTCGAGCTCCTTCCTAAGCTTGGTGGCCACCAAGTTCTCCCTCCCTTCAACTGATTTCAGGTTCCGTACCCAACTTCTTGTTGCCTCAAATCTTGCCGGGATGATAAAACCATCCCTGAAACCCGACACAACATACTCCACCTCACCAATCATTGAGCAGCCCGCGAGGGCTTCCTGTAACGCCCTATGATTGACCGGCGTTGGGGCCCTTTCCTCCTCCTTGGGGCTGGTTATTCCCAGTCCCCTGTTTCCCTTGCTGTTTACCCCGTGAGGGGCCGCGCATTCTGTTACAGCTAACCTCTGGGTGTCCTCCCCCACAGAGGGTGCAAGCATGCCGAAAACGGCACACGGAGCGGGCGCAAGCCCCTGACCCGTTGAAATCCCAACAGGTCGTTCCCCTCTGACTCCTGCGGCGCCCACCCTCCCGAAAGGGATCATTCATAGGGGCCACCCCCCCTCTGGCTAGTGTGTGTCCACTGTCACTCCTGTGCGTCCCAACCGCATTAGACATGCACTCGAGCCATAAATCTGTAGCATAAACATCCCATCTGATCCCTGGTGTAATTGCTGCCCGTTTTCTAAAACCCTCGTCATAACAGAGCCACGCCCCCGGGCTCCCGGAGTCGTACGCCCTGCGCACGATGTCGAGGTACTTGACCAATTCAGTTGCCCTTTCGGGGGCAGCCTGAATCATCACTCCTATCAGCACTGAAAAGGCGGCTGACCAATTTGTCCAATTCCTCTCCACCTTGGGGTGCTTAAATCTCTCTTTATCTTTTTCCTTCTCCTTCGAGTTTGGGTCTGGTACCGGTTCAGTGTATAGAAGTGAGAATATGTCGACGTATTCTCCTTTCCAAATTTTTTCCCTGGTATGGTGGGCCAAGTGGGCACCCACCGGAGCCCCTACCGCCACCCAGGTACCTGGCTCCCGCTGAGTTGTTGTGGTCGAATCGACCTTCCCCCTACACTTACTGCATGCCCCTTGTTGCTGGGTGGCTGTCGAAGCGCCTAATTCTCCTTGTGTCCCTACACCTGCCTGCTTCTGACTGGCTTCAGGCGCCCTCGCCGTGTCCTGGTCAGGCCACGGTACCCATGACCCGACCCACCTCATTCGAACGTCCCCTTGGGGTTCCGCCTGTGCGGTTTGCTCCTTGCTCCTCGCATTATCCTCCTTCCCGCATTGGCACTGCTGACAGTGCGCGCACTTACCTATAGACTTGCGGCTAGGGCCTGCGCCCACGTTCACCATTGCGTCATCGTGCGTCCATGCGCGTTGTTCCCTTTGTCCTGTCCCTGTCTCCTCGGGTGCCTGGGGGCGTGCTGTACTTTCCTGCTGCCATGCGGGCTGTACCACTGGTTGCTGACGTGCTTCTGCCAGTCTGTCCACTTTCTTCTCGAGTGCCTCGAAACGACCCATTAATGTGTTGAGGGTCTCCAGGACCGCTGCCAGCTGATCACCTCATGCACGCTGTGCTGGTGGCTCCTCACCGTCGTCCCTGTGTGGAGACAAATGGTGCCTTCCCCCTCGCCTGGGCGGGGGGGGGAGGCCCAGCCGGGCATTGCCCAGCTTCCTCTGCTGGGGCCCGGGGTCCCAGTTCCCCCGGCTCTTGTGCACTTGCGGGAACTAGACCCCCCGGTGCCACTTCGTCTCGGTCCGGCTCTTCCCTATACCGTGCCGGGGGCTGCACCGTTCTTGTGCTAGCCCTCGTTCCCCTGTTGGGTGCCTCCCTTTCCGCACACAGGGCTGTGATGCTCTCGCTTTCTCCCTCTTGGACCCCCTGCCTCTGCCCGCCCGTGGCCTCACCACCCTGAGCCTGTTCAGGGGTCAGTCCTCCCCTTTCGGTGACCCCCGTGCCTGGTTGCTGGTCACCGGGGGCCTGTTCCTGGGTCGTCAGGCTAGTCAGGGTGGATTCACATCCACTCATTTGGGCCTGCAGGGCTTCGAGGACCTCCTCAACCCTCTTTTGTCAGGGCCTTCTGGCTGGGCCTTTGCCCTTTTTACCCCCATTACCCTTGGCCATGACTGCTCCTTCCACGACCTGCTTGCTCCCCAAGGTTGTGATCCCCACAGGAGATGGCTCCTTCCTGACTGCTCAGGCTATACTTTTACCAGGGGCCTTCCACATGCCTTCCTTATTGGTACTAATGGGGCTGGTTCCTGGCTCGTGGCTCCCTCACTCCTTCACCAGAATCAGCCCAGCTGAAGGCCCCCCTTTCTAGCCTCTACAGGGGGCTCCCCTTGATTACGAGCTCGCCGCTTCCAATTTAGTCCCTTTTCTCTTCCTTAGATAGGCAGGCCCTCTGCTGCAGGGCTTCCCGGTTCCTTGAAGGGCCCCCCTTCGCTGCTGGCCCTTATCAGGGGCTCCGTGTGAGCCCGCCTTTTCTTGCCTGCACCCCCTTGCTGGGTGCTCTAGGCCGACCAATTCCCCGCTTAGCCCTCCCTCCGTAGGGCACTTCCCAACTAGGGCTTATTTAAGGCTCTCTTTCCCACTCCGGGCCTTCACTCTCCCCCTGTTCCTCGATCTTCAGTGCAGCTGGGCTCCACGCTGCACACACGATGAGTTGCAGATGCGGAATGGCCGCTTCGCACCTGAGTCCAAGCTGGCGGCCGCGAAGTCTCTTCTCGCGAGACTTCGCCCCTGCCGCTTCCCTTTGCCATGCGCCCCTGCCCTAGGCCTTCCTCGCTCCAGCTGGGGTGGGGGGGGAGGGACAAAAACCGCCGCCCTGCGAGTCGCTGCCCGCATCGGGTAGGGCCACGTGGCAACGGGGCTTAGAAATAAAACACAAGATTTTAAAACTGAGCAGGTGAACGGGTAGTAGGGCTAAAACAAAGTTTTCAACCAGATTCAGTTTTCGACGGAATCCAGTCGTTTTGAACAATCCGGCAAAACACAAACCGGAACGCGTTCCAATTCCCGTTTCGCCAGGTTGATCAGAATGATTTTGGCACCGGGCTCACCTGTGAAAACCGGCAGTGCTCTGTAGGGCGCTGCCATTTCACGTGCAGTACAGCCACTGCCACGCAATATGACCCGACACCAGTTACCACACGCGCAGTAGGTGGCAAAGTCTTCCGATTGGAATTCCAAAATCAGTGGAGAGTTTTCAATTGCTGTTCTGAAAACGCAGAAAAATTCTGCAAAAACAGAAGGGCTGTTTTTAATCCAGCCCTTGTGGGCAGCTAGCCATGGGCCCAAGAGGGCAGATTTCAAATGTCTTGCAACCTCCAAATCAACACAAGAAGGTTCTTGAACTTTTGCCTGTTTGACCTCATTTGGGGGGAAATATAATCCTTTCACACCAAACAGCAACAGACTTGCAAAACCCATCATTTGGTTTATGACCCCAACCATAGCTGGTGACACCTCAGTTGGGCTCAGACCAACATGTTCTGAACCTCCGCTCGCTCCGTGCCTTTCTAAAAGGCAAACTTTGTCCAAACAAAGAATCACTGGGGGGCATATTTTATGGCCTGTGCCAACCAAGATGATCCCAGCAGCCGGCTGGGACCTGGAAACCCATGACAGATTCGATCTCGCCACCACACTTAGCAAAGAACCATTTGTTTCCAGAGCTTAGTATCCGCTCCATAACAAGCCTATTCCAGTCCGTGCCATAGCAGACACCTCCCCCGGCTTTCTTGTACAACAGCAGCAAAGCCTTGGTGCTAATTAGCACTCCCAGAGGATCCCAGATCCCCGTTGGCTCGTGACACTTGAAAAGCCTTTTTTTAAAAGAGCTCGGTTACTATTTTCTAGCTTTACAAACCATGTGCAGTTGCCCTTGAAACAAATTAGGCAGCTAGAGAACATGTGCTCTGAATCAGCAGTGAGCAAAGGGAGGTGGGAAGGAGTATCGCAGATCGT
Organism: Sphenodon punctatus; assembly: GCA_003113815.1. Taxonomy (NCBI): domain Eukaryota; kingdom Metazoa; phylum Chordata; class Lepidosauria; order Sphenodontia; family Sphenodontidae; genus Sphenodon; species Sphenodon punctatus. The sequence goes on along the minus strand of QEPC01014492.1, from coordinate 6,273,412 downwards.
TCAATGGGCGTGCAGCAGGATGGCATGGGATGTCAAACTGGCGGTTTCTAAGCATGAGGAGTCTGGTTGTGATCGGGGTTCACGCTTGCTCCAAACAACGGTAACCTTGCTGACGCCTGTGTCATTTACTTCCAATATCGCTGCGATCCGCAGACCAAGTATTCCAGAGAAGCCCCATAGGACTACTTGGAGCAAGTGGTTTGTAGGTCGCAGCTTGTGTCTCGCTGCAAGACGTTCTAATCCAGACTGTGGATTAGACAAGCACAAGAGTCATATTTATTCACAAAGACAGCTCCCCAACCCTGCGGCGCCCAATGAAGTGTGTTAAAGTGAAGCATTAGGAAGGTGTGAAGTGCTGAGGTTTATTAGAGGAGAGAAAGCAGCAAATGGAAACCAGCCCAATAATTTGCTGCAAGAAATCAGCAACAGCGAGAAGGATTTTTTTTACAGCGTCAAAGCCACAGATCAAATTAGGGAGGGGGGATGGTTGCTCAAAGCGGTTCTCCTTTTCTGGTGTTTCTTCATCTCGGTTGTCTGGCGTGGCACCAAAAAATCCCCACTTGCATCAGGCTCGCCTTGCTCACAAGTACGCCACAACAAGGCCCTGGGGGGATATACAAGTGGAGATTTAACTGTTTTCCTTACGCAAGTGTCGAATTCACTCATTGGATTTCTGCCTCCCCTGGGCATTAGCTTTTCCCATCAAGAAATTGAGAGGTGGAGTCAAGGGTTTTCTGGTTTAAAGCAATGAATTAAACCACCACAAAAACTTTTAAAAAAACATTTCGTCTTCAAAAACTGCTTAAAACATTCAGTGTCAAAACTGCAATTTCTAAAATCTCAAAAATATTGAGATCCATAAGCAAAACTGCAACTTCTGAAATCTTAAAAATATTACAAGTTCCAGCATTTGACACAAACCATAAACTGCATTTGACATTGACAGGATAATCCTCCATCATTAAAATCAAGGAGAGTCTTGCCATTGACTTCAGTGGTTGGAGGATTGTACCCAGAGAGTAGAAAATATTCAGAACACCCATCCTTCGAACGTGCCCCCTACCAGGTGACTTTGGATTTCAAAATGTCATCTTTCAAAAGGTCATTATTTTGCTAGTTCAGAGCCTGAGAGTGAAAGAATAATTTACAAAATACCAACATTTCTTCATAAAATATTCCGTGAATTTCAAAACTTTTTTTTTTCATTGAAATTTCATTTGGATGAACATTTTGGCCCTCCGCTAGCCAACTGCTACTTCAGAGAGGGATAAATAAATTATCCACGAGGAATTATCCACCAAAGAGACGACTCCAGAATTAGGAAAAAAATGAATTGGTTTGTGACAAAACTGTCAAAATGAGAATCCTAGTGGCCCACGCTGATATTTCACTGTAAGGGAAAAAACGCTTCAATCCAAAGAATACTCACCTCAAGTATTTTAATTTTGGCATTAGCCGACTCTACGACCAACAATTTTGGCAGTGAGATTCCCAAGTCCAATCTCTCTGAAATAAACACAAATATGTCTATGAGCTCATAGGCATGAATGGAGGAGGTCGGCCACCAACCACAGCAACCTTTGCTCTAGGTCTGGAATTGGAGAATCACCAAGCCCTCTGGGGTTCATGCTACGATGACCAGGCAGCAGCTGAGCCCCTCCAGAAGGAAGACCCTCTGAGTGTCCAACGTAAGAGCTTCTTAATGTGTGCTTTACCAAAGCAACCGCGTCCTGGGATCGGAGACACACAACAAGCGCTTATACTCCAGAGCAGAGCTGAAACAGAGGATATTTCCATTTTCAGGTAGTCTATTGGGTTCCTGATCTGTATCCACATACTGGGCTACCCAAGGTATTCTCATTACTGAGTTACCGGTTTACCAATACCAGTAAAATGGTACAGGAAATCGGAATAAACCAAGGTGAATCAGTAACTCGGCTCATCCCACCAAGTACTACTCAGGTACTAGTTAGTACCAAGTGTTACCGGGGGGGGGGTCAGGACGGGAACCATAATTCTGACAGGTGTACTCATTTTTTCAGGCATGGACATGCTAAGGCTGCAGCTAAAATGGAAGTCCAGTTTAGAGAAAAGGGAGCCCAGAGGTGCAAGAGGCCTTACCAGAGATGTCCGCAATGAGCATTTTCATCAGCAGATCTTTGAAAAACCACTCAAGAGGCAAAATCTGAAAGAGAGAGATATGGCTCAGGGGAAAGAACAACTAGGCACATACCAACACCGACTCTTCGGATCACAGGCCAAACCAGCAGAGAGGAGGACACACCAACACCCAACTCTCCCCCTTCAAACAACTAACCACTTGGTGATTCCTCAATGCCCCAAACTGAATTCGGTCTCTCCTCTCCAGTTGCGCACGTTCACATGCAAAGCCCGTGTACGCCCTTATCCTCCCCTCCTCCTTATCCTCCATAGCTTGCAGGCAGGATTGTTAACGGTCTTAGATTTAGTTATTTAACTAGTTTTCTCCCTCTCCCCCTCCTGTTCACAGAGCAGCTCAGGGCAGCTTACAAAATGCATAAATAAAAACATAATAAAAACACACATAAATATCATTAAAAACATTAAAATGATAAAAAGAACGAAAAGGGGCAGAACTCCCCCTCCCCAATCCAACCCACCCGTCTCCCTCTCCGAAAACCCGGCGGAACAGCCAGGTCTTGCACCGTCTTCGGAAAGAGGGGACGTCCGGGGCCAGACGAGCTTCCATCGGGAGGGAATTCTACAGCCTAGGGGCAACCACCCAGGCAACCCAGGGGACTTCGAGTCGGGCGTCCCTAGCCAACCGCAGGGGCCGCAATGAATCTGGGGCCTGAGGAGATACCGCAGGTAAGCTAGGCCCAGGCTGTTTAGGACTTTATAGGTCATTACCAGCACCTTGAATTGGGCCCGGAAGATAATAGGCAGCCAGTCCAGAGAACCGAGGACCCATGTAATGTGCTCGTGGTGACCCATCCCCGTTAAGAGACGAGCTGCCGCATTCTGCACCAGCTGCAGCCTCCGGACCGTCCCCAAGGGCAGCCCCACGTAGAGTGCATTACAGTAGTCTAGTCTAGAAGCAATAAAGGCATGGGTGATGGTGGCCAGATCCGAGTCCGAAACATATGGTCACAGCCATCACACCAGATGTAACTGGCAAAATGACCTCTTGGGTGACATTCCAGCGCAAGACCCAGGACGCAAGACTCTAGTCCTACTGGCTGAGCCAATGGGAAAGTTTAGGGACTCGCAGGTCTGGAGCTGACCACTCTTTGCAGAGCTGAATTTCACCCCTAGAATGGAAGGACATTCTCGTGCCTCTAGTCTCCTAGTAAAAGGGGGATAAAGCCCCCTTTACAAGATTTCATCCTGTACCACAGGTGATACACTTGAAGCATCAATGATGGGATGAGAAGTACTAAGTACTGGTATTACTACTGAAGTGACTGCTGGAGGCTGATTTGAGGACAGGGGTCTGTTGTTGGGGTGAAGTTGACATTCAGCTGAGTTTTCATTTCCATCAGAACTGGGTGGTTCAATCGGAATTTGGACGGGAAGGATTGCCACTCGGAATTCTAATCGAGCCAATCAAAATTAATTCCAGCGATTTAAATGAATGGCAGCTGCTGCTGCACAACAAAATGGCAGCTGCCGTAGTACTCTGGCCGCCATTTTGTTCTACAACAGTGGACATTTTGCCCATGTACAAATCATCAATCAGTATTCCAGTCAGAAAATCAACAGCCATTACAATTTCGTGGGACTAACTTTTCTGCAAAATTAGAATGGCTGTTTCAAACCAATCCTCGTCTGTTGTTTTGCCAGTCAAAAACAGGAGGAAAAACACAAGACACTTCCACTACAGGACCTGACTCAGAACCAGAAATGCAGGGCCAGGTTTGAGTCTGGGCTGGGTCTCCAATGGAACCCGTGCAGCCCACTAACAGAGGAGCTGCCAGACTCTGTCCCCCCACAAAGTTCACCTAACAATCCTATTTAAAGGGATGAGAGCCCCCACCCCCGATGGCTGAGGTGAGAGATAATCTGCCTGCAAACCAGCTCTCACCCCCAAATCCCTGACATCTGGAGACTGGCTTGAACCCTTGGGTGGGTGTCTGTGTATCTTTCCCCAAATGGGACTATGTTCAAGGTTCTAGCTTTAGTTCATCTATAAACATCTCCAAGATAGCCGATTGGTTGCTTTGATGTTTGATGAACACAGGGCAAGGGAGAGAGAAGAATCGTTCAACGGGGAACGTATTTGCTATCCGTGGGTAATACATGCATTTTCGAATCTGCTATCCGGTGCCCAGTTGGTAACCAAGTACTGAGCCGGGCATCCAATTATCCAAAGATACTAGGTATTACCATTATTGGTTTACCATTTTACTAATTGGTAAACAATAAATCAGATCAAGGACTCCAAAAAGATCAGGACAGCAAGTCAAAAAAACCAGTACCCAAAGTCAAAAGGTCAGGAGGATACAAACTGGAAAAGCTGTAGCTCAGGTAGCTCATTGGGCGTGAATAGGATACCAATTAGTACCAGATGTTACCGGATCTAGTCAAGTACCGCAAATTTTGCCATGGGCCAGTCCCAAGCCCTGTGTCCCTCCCCCCCACCCCCCGTGCACACTCCCAGGGGGCTGTGGGGATGAAAACTTGCCAGCTAAGCACCGGGAAAGCCCCGTAAAAGTTAAGAAAACGTCTCGTAAAAGCGACAAAAATGGTGGGAGTATGGAATCACCAGAAACTGGCGGACACCTGCAAACACTCCTGAAATTTCAGTATTTCCCTTCGGAACAGGTACACTTACTCTCATCTCAGCCCTGTTTGTGGGTACTCATTGTAGCTGTAGGAGAGAGCCGAGGAATCACTTCTGTTAGTGTTTACAAACCAAGCTGCTTATTAAGACTTTCCATGAACCAAATCCTATTGCTCAAGGCGAAAGATAACAAATTGGGGAACGGCTGATGAAGCAGGCAGCTTCCTAAACCCCGCCAACCCCTTCCCTCACAGACTCAGTGCCGAGGAACAGATTGTTCTCGACAGCTCATCACCGGCAAGGCCGGACTCACCCAGGAACTTACCTCAAAGGTGCCAACTGATGAGGAGGCCAGGTTGAGAGCCATGCTACAGGGAAAGAGAAACCATTCCGATGAGGGAATGGAACTTGGAAGTCTCAGAACTATATTAAACTATTAAGGCCAGTGTATGCTGGGTGAAAGGGGGGGCTGGAGAATACGGATTAATTAAAATGAATTCCTCTTGCTGGGGTGGGGTGGAGTGGGGTGGGGTAGCCAGGATTGGGCTGAACCGCCCTCCCTACATCCTGCTACTTCTCCTGGGGGCTGGTATTGCTTGCCACGCACGACACCAGAAGAGGCACCGCTAGGTTGGAAAGGGCCTTGGCAAAGAAGATGGAATTGGGCTCTCCTCCCCCAACAGCAAAAGATGTAGCTGCCCCAGGAAGCCCAAGTGGGGCCCTCCAAGCTGGTGGGCCTCAGTACAGTTGTACGACCCTTCCCTAGGACAGCTGTGTCCTCCGCACCAGGCGGCCAGCCGGTCTCCTACCTGCTCAGTGACGTGGCCAACTGCAACCGGCCTCTGGCAAGAGAAAACCGGGTGTCTAAAATCAGGACCTGCAACAAGAACGAGGGAGCAGGGTCAGCCCCAGAAGAGATGACTCCAATTCAAGGCCTGGGCAGCTTCTCAGAGAAATTAGAGGTGGAGCATCCCTGTGAGAGAAGCTGGGTCCATGCTAAGAGTCTTCCCAAGTCACCCTGATGCCCTAACCCAGGGCACCACCATTTTCCAACCCATCCTCCCCTTCTCAAGTCCCTGCCACGGGCTGTCCCTCTCCCCTGCCTCAGCCCCGTTCTCCCTTTTAGTTTGCAGAGGGGACCCCAATGTCAGCGTGCCTTTTCATCCCTTCCCCAGCTTTGGGCATCTCCCCACCCTTTACCTTGCCGACAACCCCAACGCCGGTCTCTGTCCCTGCTACCAGGTACTGCCACGTGCCTGACCCAGAAGGGGAGGGAGGGGAAATCAACTCTCCTCCGTGGAACTTGGGTGAAGAGAGGACCAGGGCACACTGTGGGGGTCAGTCCCCAGGGTGCGTCTGGGCAAAGGGCCCCTCTTCCTCACCCCACACGCATTTCTGGCTTTAATGGAAAAGCCTGCTAAGCCCCCAAAAGCGGGGCATTGTTAATTTGTTTATGCTGCAGTTGGTTAGAATATCCCCCCTCCGTGGGAGGGAGGAGGAGATAGAGGTGGGTGCCCTCTCCTGGGGGCAGCAGGGGAGGGGGGAAGGAGATACTCATGTTGACCCCGGTGTGTCGGGAGTTGCAGTGAGGAGTTGTGGAGGTAGCAGTATTTAATTTGTGGATGTGGGAGGAGTTTTTTGGGTTGTATTTTCAATGATGTTGTAAAGTGTGGGGTTGATAACATAATGTTTATTAGAGGTGGGACCCCGGGCCCATTACCGGCTACCGGATTTACCGGTTCTCAAAGAACTGGATTCCCGGTTTAAATCCGGTATACCGGTACCGGTTTTATTTCATTGAGTTCAATGGGGCACTGTATCCCCATTGAAATCAATGAAATAAATAGTATACAAAATTAATTCCTCCCCCCTCCCCCGCCCAGGCTGCGCAGG
>QEPC01014492.1:6243494-6266304 GCA_003113815.1 Sphenodon punctatus | reverse complement strand
GCACTGAACTTTAGTAGGGGTGATCCCTGGGGGGTTGGGGGGGTGTTAAACACCCCCCCAGGGATCGGGTCATACTTACCGGCGGCTGCGGGGACGCCGCGGCCGCTGGTGCTGGGGGGTGGTCTCAGTCTTTTTTTAAACAAAAATCCAGGCTGGGCAGGGTGGGTGGGGGGTGTCCCCCCTTCCACCCGCGCAGCCTGGACTCGGGGAGGGTTTGGGTTTTTTTAACTTTTTTGGTGGGGCTTTTTACATTGCAGCCATTTTTAAATGGCTGCAATGTAAAAAAATCCGGTACCTGGAATCCGGTAACCGGACCGGATTTACCGGGTTGAATCCGATAATGCCGGTACGCCCGGTACCGGGATTATCGGATTCCGGATTTACCGGTTTTCCCGTGCCTAATGTTTATGTATGCTATGACCTCTGCGTAGGACTGGATCATTTTGTGGTTAAGTGTAGCCCTCTGTGTAGGCCCCACACTTATAGAGAAGCGATTTGTGAGCCGCCTCGAGCTGACTATGTCAGGAGAGAGCGGGATATAAAAATAAAATAAAATAAAATTTCATGCACTCTGGTTCCTAGCACCCCCACCTGCTGCATCAAGATCTATCACTGAGACATCTCATTTTCCTAACCTCAGTTAGACTTGAACTCAGCCTCCTTCCCAAGAGGCTGACACCTCCAGGTCCCCTCCCCCACCTCGCAGACCTGGGATCCAGACACATACCCCTGCCGGTACTTACGCCTGCCAGGGCAAAGAGGGATTCGATGCTGTCATTGAGGTTTTTGGAGAAGACCTCCACAGTGAACGTGACCTCCAGGGATGCTAGGTCTGCTCCCAAGGACAACAGTGGAACCTGGGTCAAATTCACCTGCATGGTCAGAGGTATCATCACGGGGCAGCTGGAACACTGGAAGTTTGGAGGGAGAACAGGCTGAATCCAACATCTGGAGCACGCAAAGTGCATTCACAGTTCCAGCCGGCTCTCATGTTTCTGTACATTGCACCACAAACCCAGTCCTGCTTATCATCATTATTATTATTTATTTATATAGTACCAATAATACGCCTGGCACTGATTAAAGAGACAGGTTTCTGCCCCCAAGGGGCTTACAATCAGGGATGTGGCTAGGTTCGAATGGGCCCAGGTGCAAGAAATGGACTCCTCCCGCCCCATCACCTGATATGGGGTGCGCTGGCCTGATATCGGTCCCCCTGGAATCAGGGACTGACTAGAGTGTGGCACACAGCAGGGAAGTAACACAACCCCCCCCCCCCCCCCACTCAGATAATTTACTGTTGGGTTCTAGCTGAGCTCTCCAGAGTGCAGCATGACCGGGAAAGCAGAGAGCAAGCTCAGCTCTCTGCACAATGCAGTGCGGAGGCAGGGAGTGGCAAGAAGTCACCAGACCGGAGGCCAGCAGCCCAGTAGTAAGCACGTCTTTATTGTTCCCAATATTTTCTGGTTTTCAACAAGAATCCGGCCAGTTTCTCAGTTCGAGTTTGAACTCTACTGTGCCCCAGGACAAACGTCCCTCCCGTCCCCATGATAACCATGCCCCTGCTTACAATCTGGTATGGACAAGAGAAGGGGAACCTAAGGAGAAGGTGAGAAGCTACAGGTGCCTGTGCTTAGTTTAGCCACAAGGAGAAGTGTGAAGGGCAAATCTATGGGGTGAGGAGCCAGGTAGGTTTTAGGAGGGATTTGATGGCTGTGATTCAAGGAGCAGAGTGAATGTGCTCAGGGTGGGTATTCTAGGCACGTAGCTACCATGGAACAAGGGGGCTCAGTTGAACCTGGATTCGAGGGGAACCCTTGGCAAGTAGCCTGAGCTCCACTAGGAAGTTTTCCAAGTGGGTGGAGGAGGGATCAGGGCAAGCACTGCCCCCACCCACTCTGAACACTTTCTAGCTGTGCTCAGGCCGATTGTAAAGGACCCCCAAGGAGAAAGTTTTCAGAGTGGATGCAGGGGTGGAGTGCTGGTCCCTGCTCACTCTGAAGGCTTCCTCCCACCATGGAGGAGCTCGCTGGGAGCCAGGATGGTGCCACTAACTTTGCAGGGGAGAGGGGACAAAGCCAAGGCTTGCCAGGAGTCCCCTTTGTGGGGCCACCGCCTAGGGAGACCCACCCGCTTGCCCTTGTGGAATCCCATAGTTACGACATGAGGGGGGCCACCCCCACAACCTCACTACAGCACTGGCTTAGGAAGTACTCCGAGGTGAACAGCGATGAAGACAGAGCCTCTCCCATGTCCGGATCCCCAAGCACGTGGTCAACATGAGTGAATGACACCCCTGGGCCATTGTGTGTAAGGCGGGTGCATTGTTTAAGGTCGGTCTAACGGTCACCGCAGGCTTAGGCAAATCTTCTCCACAGACCGACTCATCTGTATCCCATCTGCTACAGCACAACCAGCCCGAGCCAGCGCCTCTTCAAAAGGACAGCTCTCCACGGCTATTGGGGAACGAGTCAGAGCAAAGGGCATTCAAACCAATACAAGACAGAGCCCGGAAGAGAGCACAGGGGTTCTGACACAAGACAGACATGCAGAGTTATCCAATCAGCATTGTGACCTGACATCTGGGAGACCCCCAACTTGGGGTTGGGGTCAGGATGACTCCCCCCCCCCCCCCCAGTTCAGGAATTGCTGCACTAGGGCTCCTGATACGTCACATCAGAAGGTCCTTCTGGGACGTGAGGAGCGATTTACTCGCAGACCTTCCAAGTCAACCTTTGCACTGGCCTTTCTATGGATGGACTAGAAGCGCCGACATCTGTCCAGCGCCGGGTTCGAGGGCCCGTCCTAGGGGCTTTAACTCCAGGAAGCTCTCTTTGAAGGGAACAGGAGTTTTGTTGAACAAGGGATGAATAAAAATGGGAGTATGGCTCTCTGGCTCTGCCCGCTCCCAAGAGGGGAGTTCCATGTGAAATCACCAAGATTTGGGACTGGATGCCCTTCACCAGAGACACCATAGTACAATAGAATCAATATAGCAATAAAACGGATGGAGCAGAGAAAGGGCATCCAGCCAAACCATCAACAATCCCTTCGGACCTTAAAATCTATTAATCGGATCGTCTCGGTCATAACCCCTCCCTGAAGGATTCATTCTGCCCTCCCTCCCAACTCTCTCCTGAAAACCTCTCTCTTTTCCATCAGGCTTTCCCCAGCTCCTCATCCCTGCAGACTCTGCACTGATTCTGTAGCTGCGCATTTCCTGCACTGCGTGGTGGTGGTGGTGGTGGGGGAGTAGATGTCCTCCGAGGTCTCTTCCAACTAGGATTCGATGATGCTCGCCCAACAGTCCTTTATTCGGGGTCCCCGTCTCCTCGGTCACTAAGCTTAGCATGTGCCCCTGTGACTTCTCCACTCTCTGAATGTCTCCCTCTCTCCCCCTCTATTCCCCGTCTCCCTCGGCCCAGATTCAAAGTTCCTTGGGGCAAGGACCGGTCTTCAATTAATGATTGTTCCATGCTGCCCCCGGGCACCTGGCTGGTGCTTTACAAATACTTAATAACCAGGGATTCATGTTCACTGCATTTTCCCTCTTGCCACCGACAGGGAATACACAGAGAACGAGGGTCCTTGTTACTAATATACTTAATAAGTGTTGACCCATGTTGACGGCGCCGCGTTTATTTTGTCATTGCCTAAGAGCCAGCACGGAGGGGGCACACAACGTAGGGTTCGTTTATTTATGTATTTACTGGGGAGAACACAGTTTGAGAAGGTGGGAGAGGTCATTGACATACGTAGCCTATAAAAGTCTAAGAGCTACGATGGAGAAAGGTCAAGGCCTCTACTGTTGGCTCCTCTGTACAGCGAGATTTAGAGCCACGGGTTCTGGACTTGAGATGGGTCGTAGAGAAGAGAGACAAGCACGTGAGATTTCCAGAGCCCAGTTATTGCCCCCTCCCTGCCCCCAGCACCCTGTGCTCTTCTGAAACTCAGCCCATCAGCGGCACAAGGGAAGCAGCCGGGGACTCAACATTTGCAAAATCTAGTTTCATTACTAAGAACCAAGCCCTTTGTGCAGGGGGAACAAGCAACCCAACTTTCACACCCACTGACTTCTCTCCCCCCCACCCCAAATGTATGGGGGTGGATGTTCCCACAGGACCTGGTTTCACAAAAAGGGACGTCGTTATGATACTGACTGCCACCCTCAGCGTTTGGACCACAATGTACTAGGAAAGCATGGGCGGAGATATGGGCAGACCAAATAATGCAATAGAATATGGAGAAAATAAAATGCACTCGCGTTGGCTGGAATGACCTGGAGGATGGCTTCCGTCAGAGGCTCCGCACAGGAAAACTGGATGGAAAGAAGAGAGTTTGATAAAGACCAAAAAAATGTTTTTATTTTATTTATATTAAAAACATTTATGCTGCCCCCTCCTGTCTCAGGTATTTCAGGGCGGCTCACAACATATTAAAAACATTTCAAAAACATTAAAAACAAACAATAATAATTCAACTAAAAACCATATAAAATCCCAGCCCACCCACCCCATCTCCCTCGGGAAAGGCCCGGCGGAACAGCCAGCTCTTACATTGTCTGCGGAAAGAGGGGAGGCCGGCAGCCAAGCGGCTCTCCGATGGGAGGGATTTCCACAGCCGCGGCGCAGCCACGGAGAACGCCCTCCCCATAGTGGACACCCAGGAAACCCGGGGGACTTCAAGGAGGGCGCCCCCAGCCGACCATGGGGGTTGTTCCAGGACCGGAGGGTGAGGCGGCCCTGCAGGTAGGTGGGGCCCAAGCCATTTAGGGCTTTAAAGGTCAACACCAACCCCTTGAATTGGGCCCGGAAACCTACCGGTAGCCAGTGCAGAAAGCAAAGCACCGGTGTGATATGCTCACGTCGGCCCGTCCCCATCAAGAGATGGGCCGCCGCATTCTACACCAGCTGCAGCCTCCGAACCAATACCAAGGGTAGCCCCACCTAGAGAGCGTTGCAGTAATATCCAGTCCTGAGGTAATAAAAGCATGGATGACTGTGGCCAGATCCGAGTCCAAGACATACGGCCTGAACCAACGCACCAGGCGTAACTGGCGAAATGTTCCCTTCACCACAGTCACCACCTGGGCAGCCAGGCAGAGCTGCAGGTCCAGGAGCACCCCCAGACTCCGGACCTGAGAAACCAGGGGAGGACGGACCCCATCAATGATGGGGGCCACCACTCCCTTGGCCCTCCCCACAACCATCACCTCCGTCTTGTCAGGATTAAGCCTCAAGCGGCTCGCCCTCATCCAATCCCCCACAGCTGACAAACACCGGGTAAGCACCGAGACTGCCAGGCCTGAGTCGGAGGAAAATGAGAGAGAGAGCTGGGTGCCATCAGCATATTGATGACATCTCACTCCATACTCCGTGACAACCTCTCCCCGAGGCTGCATGTACACGTTGAACAAGAGAGGAGATAAGATGGAACCCTGTGGTACTCCACACGTGAGGCCCTGCGGGGGAAGATGAAAACTCCCCCAGCACCACACGCTGGGTTCTCCCGGCCAGGAAAGAGCGGAACCATTCAACAACAGTCCCGTCAATCCCTGCCCAGTCCCGCAGCTGAGTCACCAACAACTCATGATCAACGGTATCAATGCAGCCGAGAGATCTAACAGCATCAGCAGGTTCGAATGACCCCGGTCCAACTCACGGGAGAGGTCGTTGGCCAGGGCCACAAGTGCAGTCTCCATACCATAACCCGGACGAAAGCCTGACTGCAAGGGATCGAGAAAGTTAACCCGGTCCAAATGCCCCTGAAGCTGCTGAGCCACCACCCATTCAATAACCTTTCCTAAAAAGAGAAGGTTAGAGACTGGCCGATAACTGGTAGGGGCGCCAACGTCCAAAGATGATTTCTTGAGCAGGGGCCGCACCACCGCCTCCTTGAGACAGCTCGGCACCCCGCCCTCTCCAAGGGAGGCGTTGACTACCCCCGCAAGCAACAGCCCTAGTGTCTCCCGGCTAGCCTTAACCAGCCAGGACGGGCATGAATCTAGTTCACAATAGGTGGCTCAAACAGTCCCAAGAGCATCCGCTCCATCTAAGGGTGACACCGCCGGAAACTCATCCCATAAAACAGGACAAGAAGGGGCTTATACTGCCTCTGACCTGTTCCCTGCTGGAAAAGTCGCATCAAAACTGGTGAATTTGAGTGATTTTATCCGCAAAAGAATCTGCAAACAAATCACAGTGAGCATTCGATGGTTCTACATCCAGGCAGAGGGAGGCCAGACTGACAAGCCCCCTCACCACCTGGAAAAGCTCTGGGCGGGATTTAGCAGACGCAATGAGGGCAGCAAAGAAAACCTTCTTTGCTATCCGCACCGCAACGACATAGGTACGTAACCAGACTCTATGCCGCAAACCCGTCAACTTCAGTACGCGAATGATGCCACCGTCGCTCTAACCGCTGCCCTTCCTGCTTCATTCACTGCAGCTCCCTTGAATACCATGGGGAGACGCGTTGTCGGCAATTTGGAAGTGGACGCCTGGGAGCCACACAGTTGATGGTCTCTGTTAGCATGGTATTCCACCTGGACATGAGGTCATTGAGCGAGTGGCCATCGAGGTCAGAGGAAACATCCCCTAGGGCTGTCTGGAACCTTTCAGGTTCCATAAGCCTTCGTGGACGACCCAACCTAACTGGCTCCACACCATCCCAGAGGCCGACATGCGCCAGGATATCTACCCGGAGGAGATAATGATCTGTCCACGACAAGGGCACTGTTGATACCTCCCCCACCAACAGATCCCCCGCCTCAAGACCTGTGCAAAATATCATGTCCAGGGTATGTGCTCCAACAGGTGGGGCCCACTACTCTCCGAGACAGGCCCATGGTTGCCATGGCAGCCATGAACTCATGCTCCACCCCTCCAAGACTGGCGTCGGCATGGATATTTAAGTCCCCCAGAACTTCATTTTGGTTTGAGTAGCCTTTTTCCATGGAGCTTGCTACACTGTGCTGTCCTTTTTCCCAAAGCACATTCTGTGTGGACCGATCAGGAGGGCACATCCCTATGGCACGCTTTCTTAGAGGCTCACAGAGACTTAGAGGCTCACCTGGCTACCTGCAAGCATTCTAGCATCCAAGAAGACAACAGATTTTTAGTAAGATTTTGCAAACAAATTTAACACCTTTAGGTGAATCAAGGACTATACCCCTCCCCAGCCAGGCCGCCTCCTCTCCCTTCTCACGTGAGTAAAGCGTCCCACTGTTCAATCCCTGAAGTACTCACCACTTGGGGAGTGCAAATGAATGACAGAGACTGGATTCGGATTAAGAGCGACAGCACGGTGTTAAGGAACACCTGGCTTATCCCCAAATTGAGGCTGCTGTTGGTCAGCAGGGGCATAGCATAAACACCTTTGTTCTCTATTGAGTTTATAATCTTTCCTCTTGTGTCCCGGATCATGGTCTGAAAGGAGAGAGGGTACAACAATGAGATCTGAAGTGATGGGATACCTCTTTGCCGGGCCCTTGAGCTGCTGGCTTGGGCTTTACGTCTTCCATGCGTCGTTTCCCCTTTCAATAATTGAGCGGGTCCTAAACTCAATTAGGACCCATGGATTTCACTGGAAACTAGGAGTTGAAATGAATATTCGGACCAAATATTAAATTGGGGGAATTGTTCCGTGTGTTCGTATGGTCTTGATGGGCTTTTTTGTGGGTCTCCGTTGTCATTAGGTTGATCTGATTTTTTGGGCAGCCTCACTTACTTGGTTTTGTTAGCAACTTCACGTCCATCTTTGAAATTGTTTGTTCGGAATTGGGTTCGTCTCTTACTTCAGCCACACTGGGTGAAAACAGACATGACACTAACCACTCTTTAACCACCCTTGGTGGTTATTTATGCATGTTACAGCGCTGTATTGGTGCCCTATGCAGCCCTGAAACATGCATAAATGACCACCAAGGGTGGTTAAAGGGTGGTTAGCGTCATGTCTGTTTTCACCCACTGTAACACACCACGCTGTTGTGCAACCATGCTATTGTGCTAATAGCACAATGGTGTGGTGCACAGCGACAAAGATGATAAAGAATTTGGAACCCAAGTCCCTGGGGGGGGGCAAGGGGGGAGCAGGCTTGAAGGATTTGGGGATGTACAATTTGGAGAAAAGACTAAAGAAGATAAAACAACTGTCTCCAAATATTTGAAAGGCTGCCCAAAAAGTAGTTCAAATGATACCTTTGAGAGGGGGCTGAAGATGGACAGGAGGAAGAAGAAGAAAAAGAGAGAGATTGCTGGATTCCTCCTTCCCATCTTCAACCCCCTCTCTAGTTACTGCATCCAACCCACTTGACCCAAGTCACTGCCGTGCCTCCTCCTATAGACCTGTCCTGCATTTGCTCAGTTGATAGATTTCTCATCTGCTCCATGCCTGAGGAAGGGCCCTGGGTGGCCCGAAAGCTTTTGCCTCTTCTCACCAACAGAAGTTGGTCCGATAAAAGAGACCATTTGAACTCCTTTGTCTCCATCTCTTACATTTGGGACCCACACGGCAACCACCTTCTGGCTACTCGCCCATGTTACCGCACTGGGGAGAACTTACAAGGAGGAAACTCACGGCGGGAAAAACAACATGAAGTTTGGAACACGGGTGCGGGGTTAAAAGCATCATGCGACGCGTCTCACAGGGTTTTCAAGCCTGGAAGGCAGGGTTGGATTTTGCACCTTGTTATCCGTGACTGAAAACAAGGCGAGATGCACCTGCTGACGCTTTTAACACCTCGCCCACAGTCACATTATTTTCCCCGCCAGGAGTTTCCTTCTCGTAAGTTTCCCCCAGCATTTTAACCTGGGTGAGCAGCCTCTCTCGTTTATAAGAGAGATGGGAGAGCAATTGTTCTCCCTTGCTGCGAAGAGCAGGCCAAGCAGCGATGGGGAGAGACTGCAACCAGAGAACTTTAGATTGAACATTAGGCAAATCTTCCTGACGGTACAGAAAGTCAGACAATGGGAAAGGCTGGATTCTCCATCATGGGAGGTTTTAAAGAGGCGGCTGGAGGAGCCTTATGTCTGGGACAATCTGGGTTCGGTAACCCTCACAGCCCCTTCCAGCTCGGTAATTCTAGGATAGTGCTAACTAGCGCAGCTGAAGTTCTCGTGTTTAACACAACAGCACGATTGTGCGAGTATCCAACGCACAATAGCACTAAATAGTACCATAAAGGTGAGAAAAGCACAACGTTCCAAATCATTGGTTTCAGCCACCCTGGAAACCAACGCTGTAGTGGAAACAGCAGGGGAGAGCATGAGCATCCACACATCCCCGTCAATCCCAGTCATCCCCTAAGCAGCCTTGGGCTGAGCTGACGATCACTCAGTCTTGCTCCCCACTTACATCTAAGCAGACTGTGACGGTCTGGTCAGAGATGACAGGGAGGGAGGTGATCCAGTACTGGATTGTTCCCAGTCTGCCGAGCTCAACGACGGCTGCATTGAAACAGAGAGAGACTTTTGGAGCATTAGCCCAAGGCGATGCCAGCTGGGTGGCAAAGCAGTCAGACCGCTTTGGGAGGGAGGCATTGGCCATGAGAGGGGCCCAAGCAGATTCTTCCGCGATTCCCAAACGTTATCCCATGGCATCACCCTCCATAAATCCCATGCTATCCGCATCACCCCTACCAAAAAAAATGTCCCTTTGGCAAAGTGGCTCATTGTCCCTTTAAGGGAGCCCAATTCACCACTGATGACCCGCCCCTCTGGGGATATAAAAGCCAGCAAACTCCTGGGGTCAGTCTGTAGCTGGGAGCCATGTTGGGCAGACTTGGGGGCTCAGGCGGGCCAGCATGCTACGCTGTCCAGGGTACTGAACAAGAGGCTGGAGGAGCAGTGGAGCCACAGGGAGACACGTCCAGGGAACAATGAGGCTTGTGAACTGAGGATTATGGGAACTATGGGCGGACCACAAGGAATAAAAACTGGATTTTCTTTTTTATGTGGGAGGGGAATACAGCTTTGCTTCTAAGATGTGCACAAGACATTTGAACGTTTGGAAAGGTATAAAAATCCAGAACATTGTCCCCTGGGGTATGCTCCCATCATGCCATGGGGATGACTTAGCAACAAGGGGTAATGGTGGGTTACATCCCTCAGAAGGGGAACATGAGAGTGAGAACATCTCCCAACCGATGTTATCCCCCAACCTCCCACAGACACTCCCCTCATATTAATATCCCCCAAAATCCTCAAGCCCCGGGGATGGAGCGGTGCCAGGAACGTACAGTGAACAGAGCTGATGAGCCGCATGCTTATGAGGCGGAGAATTTGCTTGGTCACCGGGCAAATCTGGAACAGAACGTAGAAGATGAGACTCAGTGAGACCCACCCACTGTGCCAAAGAAACACGGAACAACAGTCTCTGGGGATTCATACACCGGACCCTGCCGGGGCCAGAGACTGGGAAATTTATTGATTATATTTTTACCCCACTCCTCTTGCAAAAACAACTTGAGGCGCCTTACAATTATGAAACATACAATTATAAAACACAATTTTTTTTCAGTATAAAAAATAAATGCAAAACGCATATATTAAAAACAACAATCTCAAACCAATACAAACTATATTTAAAATCCTGACTTGTGCTAAAATCCACCCCCCCACATCAACCCAACCCCTCTCCCCTCCCCCAAGTGCCTGACGGAAGAGCCAGGTTTTCCAACTTCGTTGGAAGGCGGGAAGATTCGGGCTGAGGTGGATCTCCAGCAGGAGGGAATTCCAAAGCAACGAAGCAGCCATCGAGAACACCCTCTTGTCTGTCCGTCCGAACGTGACGGTAACACGGGACCCTCCAGGAGGGCATCCCCAGACGCCCTCAGAGTAACTCAAGGGGTGAGGAAAGGAAGGTGGAAGGTTCTTACTAGGGCTGAATTTTTTAAAAAAATCCCCCAGTTTCCATCTGCGATGGAACTGGACGTAGTCAAAACTTCACGGAGGCCGCCCCGGGCAGTGGACCCCAGGCCCCTCCCCCTGGGTTCAGCCACTGCCCCAAACATTTACTGGTGGTGCAGGCTGGCTCCCATCGCATAGACGTTGGCTTTGACTGCACCCCCTGGATGCAGACCGGTCCCAGCCCCCACCTTCCCAGAAATTAAAAAATGTACACCCCAGGAACCAGATGTTTCTATTACTCTAATGGAAAAATGGAATGAATGATCGTTCACTTGGATTTCCTATCAGAACGATCTTTTTCATGCGCATGCACAACATAGCCATCGCCATACAACAAAATGGCAGTCGTTATGCCCAGCAGTTGCCATTTTGGGGCATGCACAGAAGGGTGGTGGCCATTTTGTGCACATCCAAATCGTTCCGACAGCCATTCGATTTCCCACAGAACTGTTCGGTAGAAACAGAACGGCTGTTTCAAAGCATCCCTCATTCTTACCCAGGGAAACAGCTCAACAAGGCGCGCTAGGGTGCCAGTGTAAGAACTAAGAGAGGAGGAGGAGGAGGAGGAGGATCTGCCTGTGGGCACCGGTGGTGCATGAGGCTGTGGTAAGTGGTTCAAAAACCCAGCCCCGGTGACAGCAAAGAGGGATTTGGTCCCTGCCAGAACTTTATGTTCCATGAAGCCGTAGGGCTCCGAAACAGGCCATTCTCCATAAAGCGAGGGACATCTGGCAATCCTATTTGATTCACTGTCTCTGTCTCCCCACTCTCGCCTAAATTGTAAATTCCTCAGGGCAGAGACCCATCTCTAGTTAGTGCCATCTGCCCGGTATGTCGCTGGTACTCCCCTCTCAACATTCACTGCCCGCCTAACTGCAACCAAGCCAAACACGTGCACCTGAGACTCCGCATCCACTTGAATGTTTTTTATCCCTTGTCTTTCCATATGTCCCCTATCCCAGTCTCCCCACTCCTAGTCTATTAGATTTCAAGCCGTAGGCAGGGACCGCGTCTATCTCATTGCTATGTAAAGCACCAGGTACACTGCTGGCGCTATACAAATGCTTGCAATAATAAAATAAAATAATAATAATAATAGTTAATTATAATATTCAATCCTCCTCCTCTTGCAGAGAGAGCCCCACGTTGGGTGGCTGTGTCCAATGTAACACACAGGGAGCAGCGGAGCACTAAGGCACTGCTAAAGCTTCTGCAGAGGGGCGAGAACACTAGGCTGTGTGTACCCACTTGCTCGCGGGGCTTTGGCCTAGCTGGACAGCCCGACCGAGAGCCCCTTCTTCCATCGGCACACTCACCGTTTTAGGCACCAGCTGTAGGAGGCCGCCGGACAGGAGACTCTTCTGCGGGATTTGCTCGTCCCCTCTGCGACGAAAAGCAGAACACACTGCTCAGAACCAAAGTCAGACTCACTAAGGCAGAGAGGCTGGCATAGAGGGGGCACCGGGGCTTCCCAGTCTGGGGAGGGTGGAAGGAGGCCGAGCCCCCATAGCCCCCAGAGGAGCCCGGGCAGCGTAGGGGAAGGCATTAAGTTCCCCCTGGGTTGCCTGTGTGCGAGGGAAGAGGTTCAGGGTGGGGCTGGGGCTGTATGTTGCCCTAAGGTGACCAGGGCAGAAGCAGAGCTAGAACAGGGGCAGCCAAACCAGGGTCACAAGCCTGGAGGGGCATTTTTCCTGGTGGACCACCATCCCGTGCTACTGAGAAACGAGGCCCTGTTCCATCTTCTGCTCCTGGGCCTATTTCAATTGAGCTGCACTCCAAGGTGAGGGGACTCATGGGCTGACGAGACTAGAGGGTAGCTAATTTGCACATAATCACTGTCCATGCAGCCCAGTATCCTGTTCCCAACAGCAGCCAGGACCAGCTGCTTCAGAAGAGGAGGGAGATATTGGGACTTCGTATTTGTGGGGTGTAGAACCTGGGTCCTCCATGCTACTACGCCAAGGCGAGCCCCGCTCTGCCATCCTTGAAGTGCAAAGATGCTACTTGGATTGGCAGTCCTGCTGGAACTGGTCTTATCCAGGACTCTGATTGGCCAATGGCTAGAAGAGCCTGTACCCTGATTGGCCAAGGAGCTAGAGCTATACACACACCAACACACACACACACACTGGGCCAGAGGTCATTTTCAGTCTTGAACTTCCAGCCTATGACTCTGCTTGCCTGACTGCATCACCTCATACCTGTTGCTGCCTTCCAACCCAGACTCCAGATTGCTCCCAAATCCCAACACTGGTAGGATGGACCCCCTGGCTACCAGACCACACCGTACCCACCCTCTGGCTTCACCTGTGGGCAGATGGGCATCACGGTTACTGGCTCGGCACTGAACCCCACTCTCCAACCTGGCAGCTTGAACAGGTTGCCGAGGTCTAGAATCGTCCTGAATCTCCAGCCTCAGTTTTCCCTGGGAAAACCCCGAGTTTCGAGGTATTCGTTTCGGTTTTCCAAGTTCTGAAGTTTCAAGAAATGATCCCCGAAACTTCGGAAAATTCTTGGCTGAGTACAGGGAAAGGGAGGATGCTAGGCCCCTGCTCTCCCTTCCCTGGATCCTGCTGGCCAGCGAAAGAATAGACCAATGAGGGCCAGGAAAAGGGGGGTGGGGGTCTACCAGGGGCTGAGGGATAGAGTACTCACCCTCCGAAGGGGCTTCAGGTAAGTTTGAAGGGGGGGGGGGGACAAACTGGGAATGTGCAGAAGGGCCGAATGGCCCCTTCTGAGCATGTTCAGACCTTTCCAATATGGCGCTGGAAGCTTCAACGTGCTGCGGGCGCCATCTTGGAAAGGTCTGAGCATGCTCAGAAGGAGCCATTCAGCCTTCCTGAGCATTCCCGGCTTCCCCCACCACCAACTTGCCCTGCCTGGAGGAAGCCACATCACCAGAGTCCCTCTGGAGGGTAAGTACTCTACTCCCCTCAGCCCCTGCTAGGCCCCCAACCCCTTCCACCCAGGCCCATTCTGTCCCCCGCCCAGCTCGCTCCCTCCGGCCCCCTTCTCAGCCCCCTCTCAGAAACTACTCGTGCGCGTTCTCAGACCAGCCCGAACACTTGGGGCCGGTCCTCAGAACTCGGGTGAATACTCGTGACTTGTTTTTTCACAACTCGATTCAGCCCTAGCGTAGAGTAAACTGGCACCTAATTTAGTCGTCATGGGCAATACCCACATTTCCGGGGACCGTGGCAAGCACCTGGGGGGGGAGAATCTGTAATTTTCATAACCAATTTTCTAGTTACCAATCAGTAAATCAGAATGGAAAACTGAAAAATCAGGAGCAGAAGTCGACATTCCAGGACATCGGATACCCAAAACCAGGCCCTAATCAGGTACCAATTAGTACCGGAAATGTTCAGGTCTGTTGGGAAAGAGAGCGGAAGGGGGATGAGGTGGGGGAGAAGGGAGGGAATGTAGGTGGGGGGGTTGTATTTGTGTCGGTGGAGGAGGAGGAGAGGAGGGAGAGGGGCAGGAAGGAGGGATTTTTAGTGGGGTTAAGGATAGGGGAATGCTGGAGAGGGATTATTGGAGGGTTGTGGAAAAAGGGAAAGGGGAGCTATGCTGTGATGGGGTGTCATGGGTAGGGTTAGGTAAGGAATTAGGAGAGTGGGAAGAGTTAGATGATTTAGTATTGATTAGTGATGTGGGTTTAGTGGGGCCGCCTCCCCCTGCTGAGAAGGGGGTGGAGGTGGTAAGGTTTTCTGCGGGGGTGATAGGAGATAAGACAGTAGCAGGTGGGATTTATCCTGTTTTTGTGGGAGAGGTGATTGAGTGGGATATAGGTTAGGTGGGTGTGTGATTATGGAGATGTTGGAGTGTTATGTTGGGGTCCCTGCGTGGACTACCTGGAATGTGATTTTGTTAAATTGTAAAAGTGTAGGCCCTTGGTCCATTGTGGGGCCTAAGGGGTTGATGGGGTGGGTATTATTGTTGAACGAGGTAATGTTGGCTGGCCCCTCCCGGTGAGAGAGGGTTGGAGCCAGCTGGGTATCCTGGTGGGAGCAGGATATGTGGAAGGTTGGGGCCACTGCCTGAGTGTAGGGGTTGCCAGATAGGGTACTATTGAGGATTTTGTGAATTTCGATATTGTATTGTTTTTGTATTTAATATATTTGTAATGATGTTGTGTGCTGGACCCCTGTGTGGGATAGGATCTCCGGCAAATGTATTATTTTTTTTGTTGTGCGCCGCCTCAAGTCTCCGGAAATGAGTGCAGGATATAAATAAATATGATGATGATGATGATGATGATGAATTCAGGTACAGGAAATTTGACAGGGCTGAAACTCGCCCTCCCATTTCTCACAAATCTGTTCTTGCAAATCTTGGCGAGAACCTGAGGTTGAGAATTGGCCGATTCTCTACCCATTCTTGCAAGATTCTCACATGGCCATAAACCAGCTCTGCGCGTGTGCAAAATGGCCACCACTGCCACCCAGCACACGCGCAGAGCAGTTTAGGGTTCTCGGGAACCTCGTGAGAATGGCCGCAGCAGCCATTTTGGACAAGAGGACTGTAGCAGGGAGAAGTCCAGGAGGGCTGCTACCCCTTTAGAAGGGGGCCAGCCTGAGGGCTGAACCTGCTTAGGAGTGTGGCAGAGCCAACCCCAGAGTTGGGGAAGAGCCTGTGGGGTTAACAGGCTCAGAAACCCCTAAGGCAGAGTGGGCAGGGTAGTGGCCCTTTAAGGCTGGAGTGAGGAAGCCTGGCCACGCCTACTCTGCTAGTATAAAAGAGAGGAAGCCTGAGCAAAGTCTCAGTCTCTGCCAGGGAGCAGAAGAGGCAACATCTCCCTAAAGAAGCCTTCATGGTCTACGCTGTCCATGGTGCTGACCGCTGGGGAACCAGAGTAGGACCCAGGTATTGCAGGAGGCTGTGCCCAGGAGGGAGCCTCTACCCTGGGGAAGGCTTGGCCAGGGCCTGGGGATCGAAGGCCTGGCTGTGTGGACCTTGGGGGGGGGTGTTGGTGGCTGGCTCCTGAGGACTGGAGAGACCAACCTGGGCCTGCAGGGTGTAGGTGGATGAGCCGGCAGCCCAGGTACAGTGGACAAGTGAGTCCCAATAAAGGACTATAAAGAAAGCCCTCTGGACTGTGCAGATTGTGTCCTAGGAGGGTACCCCCTGCCTGGAAGGAGGGGGTTCTGTCTTGGCTTGAGGCAGACACTTGGCTTGAGGCAGAGCAGGGGGAGAGCTAATTCCCCTGAGACACCCCCCCACCCAGCACCCCGTGCGGGGAACGCGTCTGCTACAATGACCCAAGGTATTTCCCTACCATGGCAGCACAATGGCTGCCACATTTGGATGAAAACCAAGAAGCCAGTACATCGGGGAGAACGTCACCGCATTGGGTCAAGGACTGGGATCTGAACGGGTAATCCCATTTTGCGGATACTGGTTTCTGAGCTCCCCAGCATCACGCACTGTGAGAGGAGCTGAAGGTTAGCGGAGCTGATGATGCACTCGCAGTTCTCCATGGCGGGTTGCAAACGGCCCTGCATGTTGCGAGCCATTCGGATGATCACATTGATGCTCAGCTCGATGGAGATGCGCAGCTCTCCAGAGATGTTGAAGGAGGAACTAAAGAAACAAAAGTTACATGAAAGGAGCCTGCCTCCTGCAAAGACTGGCAGGTCTGCTCCCAGTCACCAACAGGCCAGGGGAAGCACAAACAACATCAGGATGAGGGAACAGACCCTGTGAATCATGGGCGCTTTGCTCGGGAGCCCTGAGAACAGCCTCTGCCCCTCTCCAGGCATTTGGAGCTCTAAGGATGTTTTTAGACAAGATACGAACCTGCGAGATTGCCGCTAAATACGCAAATTACCTGCTTGTTTAAATGCTTCTCCAGCGACCTGTCTGCAAAAACTCCTGGATTAGTAAAACCCCGATACGCGAGGTATTAGTAATCCACATTTTAAATGTACTGCAAATCTTCCCAGCTGCCCCAACGAACAGCTGATGGGGGTGCGCCGTCCCCGCCTGCCCCGACAAACATGTCAGGACAGCCAAGGAGAGTGTGCGCGCTGCTCCGGATCCCCCACCTGCTGTTTGTCGGAGCAGCCGGGGAGATGCTCCACGCCCCACCCTCTCCATCGTTGTCCCGCAAGCACTACAGGCTGCTCGTATAAGAGCACTCTACACAACCCACACATCTGTGAAAATCACAGGCGTTTTTACAACCTGCAAATTCCCCCCAACCCCACTTGCCTAAAAACGCCCTAAGGCATCGGGGACAGTGTCAGGCGAGGGAACGGTTGCTCCCAAGAACACCTGAGCAGCAGACCCCAACATTTCCCCGTAGGAGACCTACAAGCAGCACGTTCTCAGCTGTTGACTCACCATTGACCTATGAGTTTTAGGTCTGTGTGGATTCCCACCTTAATCCCGACCTCCGGTAAGAGCTCCACAGTAATGCTGGGGGGCTCCACAGCCTCAGCTTGCATCCTGCACGAAGGAAACAGGGGCGGCATAGCTTAGATCGGGATGGGGAACCTTTTCCTTCCTAGGAGCCACTTTGAAAATGAGCACAAGCTCCGAGTCACATAAGGGGTGCGCTCGGGAAGAGGAGGGTTCAGATCATGGATTGGTGCCATGAATCTCTCTCTCTCCCCACCCCCTGGGTGCAAACCCTCATTTCTGCTCCCTTCCACCCGAGCTCAGCTTTTCAGCAGTTGGAGGTAGGAAGTGGAACTGGGGTCCAGGGCCAGATCCAAGAGCTGGAAGGGACCACACAAGAAGTTGCCAGGGGCTGCATTTGGGTCCCTGGATCCAAGATTTCTTTTCCCTGGCTTAGACCAAGAGTTGCCGGATTGGTTGTCGGAAATTCCTGGAGGCAAAGCCACTTAAAGAGGGAGCTGATGCAAGTTCCAGAATTAATTTACAGTAGAACTACTTCAATAATTTGCATAACCTCTGACCTTCACGAGCTGGGAGTGAAATGGCATGACCCGTTGGGGGCTTCTCCAAAGTGACTGAGAATGGTCACACTCGGAAACGGGAAGCTGGGCTCAATGAACCATTAGTCTGATCCGGTATTGGCACCTCTGCGGTTCTTAACTAAGGTAATAGTCGTCGGCCTCAACAGTTATGTAATACTCCAAGATTAGCACTTTCTATTCCTAAGCAACGCCAGACTGGGTCAGACCTGGCCCGGCTGATGTTCCTGCAGGCTCATTGCTTCCAAGGTCCTTTAAAAACCTGCCTTGGGTGACGAAGGGAAGCAGCGGTGGGAGGTGTGGACGCTTATTTATCTGCTCGAGGTTCCTGACTGCCTATGACTAAGTTTTCATCAGCACCATGACGACTTGGTGGATCTCCAACTTGGAGGCATCCCTGGGCTTCTCACTACTCCTTGCTGCTTTCAGCAAAGACCTGGACATTTTCCCATGCATTGCACCCGTTTCAGAGCTTAGCGGGTGCTTCTTGATAGTTACCTGGAGATTATACTGTGCTGAAAAGGGCTTGTCTTGGACATTGGGACAAGCAGCATCGTTCCTGGACTGTCCTGGACAATCCTAGACATCTGGAAGCCCAGGTGTGCCACACACAGCCATTCCCTCGCACGAGCCAGCAATACCATGGCTGTTCCCAGCATCCACCACAGTTCCTATCGCTAGGGAGAGCAAAACCTTCAGAACTAGATCAACCCGGATTCTAAAAGGTGCCCAAAGGTCTCTCATCTCGGGGGTGGGATTACTGCTGCTGCTAATTATTAATTCGTTTTAATACCCTTGCCTTTGACATGAGTTAGATTGGAAAGCTTTCCCAGTCTGTTTCTTTTCTGACCCCCACGGGAAAAGAAGTTCCACGGGAGACTGCTACCCAGCACTCCTGCTCCAACACTCGCCGATGCTTCACACTTTGCTTGTGTCTTGCGTAGAACAGCCGATTCTGGATTCTTCTCACCTTGCTAATTCCTCTCTCTGTCTGCCCCCTAACTCAGGCTCCAGCGCTCTTGGCATTCATACATATAAAAACGTAGAAATCCCAAATGAACCCAGGCGACTGGCTGAAAATTAACTCCCTTTGACAGCTGTGGGATGTCAGGCTAGTCTGAGTGGACACAAGTTACCATGTGCCCCCCACAGACCAAGGAAATGGGAGGAGGATCCTGGCCACAGCTGAAACGGGGACCCACAAAAGTGGGCATACCCAACAAATTCGCCGTGTCCACTTTTACTCAAAAATGGAACTGTGTCCAATCAGGAACCTGAAATGCCAACATACTGAAATACGGTGATATTATTATTAAGTAATTATATAGCGCAAGCAACGTACCTGGTACTTTGCAGTCAACAATTCTAGAGAGGTCCTTACCGCAGTGGGCTTACAATTGAAGAGACAAGGGGAAGAGAGAGGAATCCATCCAAGTTGCAGAGCTGCAGGGGCACATGCTTAACTTAGTTACAGGGAAGAAAGAGAACCCAAGATGAAAATCAGGGCAGACGAGATCATTGGTCGCCTGATTTTTCAACTTCCTCTCTCGGATTTTTGACTTCCGATCTCCAATTTGAGGGATTTTTGTGGGTATTTTGGGCCGGTTCTGGGTAATTTCGGGTACTAGGAAACTAGAAACCTGAAATTTTGCTTTTTCCTGGAACTCGAGTAGTTTATCTGGGTGCCGATTCCAGTACCGCAAGCGACCCCTGAAAACTTGGGTGTTACCAGCGAATACCAAACCAGGTCCCCGTTTTAGCTCTTCTTGTTCAGGCGGTTTGACAGGATTCTGGGCTCTGACAGCTGGTAACCCTGGCAACTTCTCCATGTCGGAGTCTTATAACCGGGAGTTGCCGTGACTGCGTTGGTTCCTCTCACATCCCTTCCATTGCCCAGTTTGGAATTTAAGCAAGCATTCTTGTCTTAGGCTCTACTGCCCCCTGCTGGTGACCAAATGCCGTGACGATCAAATGTGGGCAGCTTCCTCAAAAACTGAAATAGACACAGTCCCTGCCCCTAGGGCTTACAATCTGAGAGATGGGAGCTGGGGGAGAGACTTAGGAAGGGGAACGGAGGGAGAGACAAGGGGTCTAACATTCATGAAGATGCGAGGTCTCAAGTGCACATACTTGGCTTGGTTACGATGAGAATGACAGCAGGCAGGTCCATGTTGCAAGGAAAAGGGTAAACAGAATCTGTTAGGGTTCAGCTAGCTTTGCATGAATGCAGGCACCTCTGCCCCATGCCTAGCCATCGGGCTCTGGGGGGGGAACCAAGATCCACAGTGAGAGAAACTCAAGGAAAATGAGACAGAGGTGCCTCTGTCAGGCAAAGAATGGATTCTGTTGCGTCTGGGATTTGAGAGCCAGCACGAGTAACATTTTGCCTGAACAGTCAGGGGTTTTAGGTGAAACATCGGCATTCAGTGAGTCTAGCAGACTAGGGCAGGTGTGGGGAACCTCAGGCCTGGGGCTCTGGTTGATGCGGTCTTGAGCACTCCCCTTTCCAGTTCCTACCTACCTCCAACCTCTGAAGAACTAAGCTCAGCAGGATAAGGGAGCAGAGGGGAGGACATCCCCACAAGGCTAGGAGACAGATCCATGGCCCAAAATCCATGATCTGAGCACTCCTCTTCCCAAGTGCACCCCGTCCCCAACTTCTCTGGGGCTCTCAGAGCTCGCACTCATTTTCAAAGTGGCCCATAGGAGGGAAGAGGTTCCCCAGCTCCGGAGAGAGAGGAGGACAGAAGAATCTGTCCCCAAGCAGAAGAGACAAGAAGTTAAACCCTGAAAACGGGCCAACAGAAAGTTTCGGGAAGGTTGGTTTCTGCACTTACTCAGTGATGTTGAACCCCATCTTTGAAAAATCTGGAAATTTCAAAACCTGGACGTGGGTTTGGAAGAGTCCATCCTCATTCATCACCTCCGTTATCGCTGAAAGAGAAAAGCTCTTACCAGCCTGTTCCCTCGCCGAAGGGCGCACAGTTTCAAGCTTCCCTGTTCTCATTCTCTCATCTCAAATATTGAATATCAAATCAGAATATTGAATTAGCCAGACCAAACACCTGCCCTTATTTAATTTCTTTATTTAAACTTACACCCTTCCCAGAATGGCTCAGGGCGACTTACAATTGATAAAATCCCCTAAAACATGTTTTGAAAAGCCCAGTTTCTTCCCCAGGAACCTACTCCTCCCCCCCCCAAATCCCTTCTCCCTAACCCCTCCCCCAACCCCGCACAACCTCCCAACCAACCCTTATCCCCACCTACCAAATGCCTTAACCAGCGCTTTCCACTGCCTCCGGAAGGTCCAACTTAAGCAAACGTTCAGGGGAAGGGAGTTCAATAGAACTGGGGCAATGGCTGAGAAGTGCCACCCACCCCCCGCATGGCCCCATCCCATGGACAAGAGTAACAGATGGAACCCGCAGAGATTATTACAACCCGGACATCACTTTGAAAAGCTGGCTTAACAGAGACAACAGCGGAAGGGGGGGGGGGGAGGGGTCACATTTTCTGGTCCAGCAACATGGATTGAATGTTTTTCTTGAAGGAGCGTGAGGTTTCAGGAGCAGGGAGGAAGCTATAGGATAAATTTCCCTGCATATAGGATACATTTTTTAACTTTTGAAATTGTTTTATCTTTGCTGTCCCGGGCTGCCCTCTGGGCAGGAGGGGTGGGATAGAAATGTTTTATAAATAAATAAAAATAAATAAATTCACACGTGTGTTTGCAGAATCCGGTGTAGTCACAAACTTGCATTAGGGCCAGACTCCCTTCCTGCAGCCTAGGAGCAAAGATCCTATGGGCTTTGACCTTCTTCTAAACACTGTTTAGGAGAATGAACCTCTTGGAGGTTTGAAGAGGCACTGATCTCAACACCGTAGGCCCAAGGTAAGTGAGGATTACAGAGGCTTGCAGAATTCAGAACCTAAGGACACAGGAGCCTTGTCACTTTTATTGCTGCCTCCAGAACAAAGAACCAGACTTCCCATGACTCCGAGTTCCCTGCAGCCCCTTCCCCACTGCCCAGATGGCGACCGCAGGAGATTGCAGCAAGAGATTTTATGCCGCAAGCGACTGCCGGCTCTGCCTCCATGATTAAAGCTTCAGTGAGTTTGGAGACATTCACTGGAATCCTCCCACCATCAAAGTCCCAGTGGGGCCTTTCGCCAGACTTCAGAGACTGAGTTAAGTGCTTTTAATGGGCCGTGCACTAGCTGGCATCAAAAAGGACAGCTGGCTGCAGGGAACTGCCACTTAGAGTTGCTTATGGCATGAAAATGGAGCCAAGCTCAACAGGCATTTGGTTAATACTTTGATTCACAGGATGGGTTTGTTCCGAGGGTTATGAGGAACCCATCCGGGCTTTGAAGGGACTTTGGTTAAAGAGGTTCTAACTAGAGTTGAAACGACTACCCGCAAAAACAGGTCTACTCAACAAATTTCCGGTACCTGAATCAACCCAACGATTTGTACCCGACTGCGACCCGATTCAGGTACCGAATGTCCCAACATGTTGATTTCCGGTCCCCGAATGTCAGCTTCTGGTACCAATTTTTTCAGCTTCCATATCAATGTATTGAATCCCCCCGCTAAGCGCCTTGTGCGCTGCGGGGGAAGTTTGGGCCCACCTCTAAGGGAATGAGGCTGCAGGGTGGTTCCTGTTCTTTCCCGCTGCGCGCGGGGATGTAGCAAGCTGGTCGCACGAAGAGCAAGCTGCAATCCGTCCTGGATTGCAGTTTGCAGCGGCAGGGTTGTGGCATGAAAATGTGCTCTCCTAATTGGCCGGTAGAGGCCACGTGGTGCAGCGCGCCGGGCAGCCCATCACTTGGTTGGCGGCGCGCTGCTGAAGAGGACGGCTTTGTCGGCGCTCCGGGGTTTTCCCTCTTGACCGCCTCCCCCCCCCCACCTCATTGCTACACGTGGAGCGGATTGCAGGGAAGCGGGGCGGCAGAGGG